>JAQHUG010000547.1:401565-426392 GCA_028555095.1 Dicrostonyx torquatus | reverse complement strand
AGGCAGAGGCAGGCGGATCTTTGTGAGTTCGAGACCAGCCTGGTCTACAAGAGCTAGTTCCAGCGCAGGCTCCAAAGCCACAGAGAAACCCTGTCTCGAAAAACCAAAAAAAAAAAAAAACAAAAAACAAAAACAAAAAACAAAAAAAAAACAAAACAAAACAAAAAAAACAGAATTGTCCTCACCAATTGGGAAGCCATCATCCATCACCCATGCTGGATGCAGGCCTAACCCCTCACCCACTGCTCTGTAAGTAAGTCTGATAAGCTCATTGGTTCATAGTTGAACCAATTGGTTCATAGTATGAACTCTGTTGGAATCACACTTTGGCTTGTAGTTGGGACAGAAGGGGAAGGGGTACGTGATGTTTATATCTCCTAAGGGAGGTAATTTTAGAAACAGCGAATGTGGGGTTTGAATGAGAATGGCTCCCATAGGCACATACATTTGAATACTTGGTCTCGAGTTGGTGGAACTGTTTGGGAAGGATTAGGAGGGATGGCCTTGTTGAAGGAGATGTGTCACTGTGACTGGACTTTGAGGTTTTAAAAGAAAGCCCACATCATTCCCAGTTAGCTCTCACTCTCTGCCTCTGGTTGTGTTTCATGAAGTAAGCTCTCAGCTACTGCCCAATGCCATACCATGCTCCCCGTCATGATGGTCATGGACACTAACCCTCTGAAACTGTAAGGTTCACATAAATTCCTCTTTTGTAAGTTGCCTTGGTTACAGTGTCCTGTCACAGCAGTAGAACCATAACTAAGACAGTGGGTTTTGGAGATTTGAACACAGGGCATCAGGCTTGCAGGGGAAGTGCTGTGTTCACCAGGTGCTTTTTCAGTCTAGCACTTAGTATTTGGAGGGGGTGTCGTTTTGTTTGTATTTTGAGGCAGGGTCTCACTATGTAGTGCTAGCTGTCCTGGAACTCATTATGTAGATCAGGCAGGCCTCAAACTCAGAGTCATCTCTGCCTTCCAAGTGTTGGGGTAAAGGCAACTGGGCTTTTTACTTTTAAACATTGTATAGCTAGTTAAGATGCCAGATGGTCTACTGGTGGTGAAACACTCCATTCTGCAGGGAAGCTCCTCCAGCTCAAGAGAACAACTTCCTGGGCAGTGGTGGCACAGGCCTTTGAATCCCAGCACTTGAGAGGCAGAGACAGGAGGTCTCTGTGCACTCGAGACCAGCCTGGTCTACAAAGTGAGATCCAGGACAGTCTCCAAAGTTACAGAGAAATCCTGTCTCAAAACAAAAACAAAAACAAGAAGAAGTAAACAACTTAAAGGCTTCAGGAAGCTCCTGAAATTGAACATATGTACTTGTACCCTCCCTCTGCAAGAACTTCTGAGAGCCGGGCGGTGGTGGCGCACACCTTTAATCCCAGCACTCGGGAGGCAGAGGCAGGCGGATCTTTGTGAGTTTGAGACCAGCCTGGTCTACAAGAGCTCGTTCAAATGCAGGCTCCAAAGCCACAGAGAAACCCTGTCTCGAAAACCAAAAAAAAAAAAAAAAAAAAAAAAAAAAACAAAAGAACTTCTGAGAGGAACTGAGTGCCCGAAAGAGACACTGCAATCATCAAACTGTTTAGTGACTCCAGGTTCTCTGCTTCTGTGAGCTGTCACCATTGCTGGGTTAGGGTTCTCAGTAATGCAGCAGTCTTTGAATCATTTCTGTTCCCATAAGTGACCCTTTACCCATATTCCTGTAAGTAACCCCAATAAAACTCATTGGTTTTACCAAGTTGGACTTTGGTAGTACCCTCACTTTGGTCTGTCCTTGCTTTCTCATCTTGGATGAGCAGATATTTGCTCCAATTTCCCCAAGAATAGTGTCACACCACAAAAATTTTTATTCATCATGTGTCGTGTGTGTGTGTGTGTGTGTGTGTGTGTGTGTGTGCATACGTGTCACAGTGCAGGAGGAGGTCAGAGGATAAATGGAGGAGTACTTTCTCTTCTGTTATATAGGTCCTGCAACGGAACTCATGGCATGATGCATGGTAGCAAGCAAAGCATCTTTCCTTTCTGAGCTCCCTCACCAGCCTGACTCAAGAGCTGAAGAGACAGACATAGGCACCCCAGGGTGTGTTGGGAGTACTCAGTTTGCAAGTGCTCAGTCTGAGGTGTCTGTCCCCCTGCAGGCTGAGGGCAGGGGGCCTCAGAAGAGACTAGAGAAGTGATGTTCAAAACCTGGAGCTGGCCTGGCATAGTTCTGCACGCCTTTAATCCCAGCACTCAGGGGGCAGAGACAGGTGGGTCTCTGAGTTTGAAGCTAGCCTGGTCTACATGGTGAGTTTCTGGACAGTCAGAGACACAGAGTGAGACCCTCGCCTCAAAGAACTAAAAAAATATGTATTTTTAATAAATAAATAAAGCATGAGTTTGGGATTTTGCAAGGTCAGACTTCTAACTGTGGGTCTGGGTAATGCCTGTATCCCAGAACTTTCGAGGCTGAGACAGGAGTATCAGTTCTCTGTTTCAAAACAAAAACAATGGCAGGATATGGTAGCATATACCTTTTACCCAGCACTCTGAAGGCTTCTGCTGATCGCTGTGAGTTCAAGATCAACCTGGTATACATGCTGAGCCCCAGGCCAATTAGGGCTTCACAGTGAGGCCCCATCTCAATACAAAAAGGACATCTGCAGAGATGGCTCAGTGGTTAAGAGTGTTCACAGCTCTTGCAAAGAACCAGAGCCAATCTCCCAGCAGCCATGTCCAGCAACACCAACCTCCTGTAACTCCAGCTCCGGGGATATGTTGCCCTCACCTGACATCCTCAGGTACCTACATATATGTGCATGTACACATCAATAAAAATAAAATTTAAAAAAGAAACCGCTCATGAAAAGATCCAGTTTGATCCTTGCAGCACCCATTCCAGGTAGCTCACAACTACTTGTAATCTCTCTCCTGAGGACAGCCAAGAGCATCAATGCTCATTTACATAAATTTGCATGCACACACATAAGAATCTCTAAAACTAAAACTGAACAAAAGAAGGGCTGGATGCCCATCAAAATCCCAGCAAAATTCTTCAAAGACCTCGAAAGAATGGTACCCAACTTCATATGGAAAAGCAAAAGGGGGCCGGGAGAGATGACTCAGTGGTTAAGAGCATTGCCTGCTCTTCCAAAGGTCCTGAGTTAAGCTGGGCGGTGGTGGCGCACGCCTTTAATCCCAGCACTCGGGAGGCAGAGGCAGGCGAATCTTTGTGAGTTCGAGACCAGCCTGGTCTACAAGAGCTAGTTCCAGTGCAGGATCCAAAGCCACAGAGAAACCCTGTCTCGAAAAACCAAAAAGAAAAAAAAAACAAAGGTCCTGAGTTCAATTCCTGGCAACCACATGGTGGCTCACAACCATCTGTAATGAAGTCTGGTGCCCTCTTCTGGCCTGCAGACATGCACACAGGCAGAATATTGTATACATAATAAATAAATAAATATTTAAAAAAAAAGAAAAGCAAAAAACCCAGGATAATCAAAACAATCCTGTACAATAAAAGAACTTCTGGAGGCATCACAATCCCTGACTTCAAACTCTACTACAGAGCTACAGTACTGAAAACGCCTGGTATTAGCATAAGAACACACAGGAGGACCAATGGAACCAAATAGAAGACTCGGATATCAATCCACACATCTTCGAACACCTGATCTTTATTTTTTTAAATTTTTTTAAAAAATATAGAATGCTCCACGAATTTGCATGTCATCCTTGCGCCGGGGCCATGCTAATCTTTTCTGTATTGTTCCAATACACCTAATCTTTAATAAAAAAAAAAGCCAAAAATATCAAATGGAAAAAAGAAAGCATATTTAACAAGTGGTGCTGGCATAACTGGATATCAACATGTGGAATAATGAAAATAGACCCATATCTATTACCATGCACAAAATTCAAGTCCAAATGGATCAAAGACCTCAACATAAAGCCAGCCACACTGGACCTTATAGAAGAGAAAGTGGGAGCTACACTTGAACGCATTGGCACAGGGGACCACTTCCTAAATAGAAACCCAGCAGCAAACAAAGCTGCTATGAACTACTTGGTGTGACCACATGTGCCTGTGGTCCCAGTTACTTGGGGGGAAAAAAAGGGCTGGAGAGATGACTCAGGTTAAGAACATTGGCTGCCCTTCCAGAGGTCTTGAGTTCAATTCCCAGCAACCACATGGTAGCTCACAACCACCTACAATGAGATGTGGTATCCTCTTCTGACCAGCAGACATACATGCAGGCAGAACACTGTATACATAATAAATAAATGAATCTTAAAAAAAAAAAAAAAAAGAGTGGCTAAGGAGTTGAGTGGAAAGAGAATTTACACACTCTCAACCTTCATGTAGTATAGTGCCCCAGGTGGGAGACAAGTAGTTGCTGTCCTACTCCTACAAAGAGTTTGGTGTGTAGCTGGAGGTAGCCAGTAGGCTTGAGGGAGGATGACCTTGATGGAAGTCATCAGTATATAGAACCAGAGTCTGAGAAGGGAATGGTGGCCAAGTTGGGTGAGGCCAAGTGGAAAAGGGCAGAGAAGGAGGAAAGTGAATGGGTCTGCCGAGTAAGGGTCATAGGTGCCCTTTGATGGGGAAGGCTTGTTTGCTTGGGCGCCAAGGGGCCCTGGTAGAGGAGAAGTGACAGAGTACAGCATGCCATATAGAGACTAAAGTATTTGTTAAAACAGTGTCCCGGGCTGGCCTCAAACTTACTGTGTAGCCAAGGATAAGCTTCAGCTTCTGAGTTTCCTGTATATACTATCTCAAGTGCTGGATTACAGGCATGTACCACCATGGCAGTGCTGCGGATGGAACCCAGGGCTTTATGTATGCCGACAACTGGTGTTGCTCTTAATGGTTAATGAATAAAACTGTTTCAGCCACTGGCTTAACAGAATAGGACAAGATGAGAATTTCAGGAAGATAGAGGAGGAGAGAGGAGGCAGAATTAAGAAGAAGCCATGTTTATATCGGGTCTGGGCTGCCGTAAGGAGCGGCCTTCCACCTTCAGATTGGTGATTGGTGCCCACCATCTGGGGCATGGATCCACATAAGACCTTAAAAAAAAAAAAAAAAAAAAGCTTCTAGATCCACAAAAATGGGAACCAAGCAGAGTTTCTTAGTAGCCCCGTTATTTTTTTCCTGAATGGCGGGAAGTAGGAGCAACATGGCTCCTTTAAGAGAGGTCTTCCCGATTCAGCATCAGCAGCAACAAAATCCTGTGGCTTCTTTAAGAAATGGAGGCTTCCTGATTCCTGCTAGATGCACGAACAGCTCTGGCTCTTTCAGGAGGCTGAGCACTTCATTGGGGTTTGTGGACAGTGACCTGCAAGTTAGTTGGGGGCAGTATGGGCCAGTTGATTACCAGAGTTGAGGTGGGAGCACAGTTCCCACCCAGCAGTCCCAGAGATGGGGGTAAGGTACCTCCACCATAGTAAAAGGCCAAGAGAGGCGGAGTCAGCATCCAGGGCTGCCACCACACTGCTTACCATTTTAAAATGCATTTTGTCTGAAAAGGATTTCAGATACACAATAAACACAAATTCAGATAAAAAGACCTTTAAATGGATCACAGTGTTAGATAAATGTACTTAGGCTGGAGAGAGAAAAAAAAAAGAGTATAGATCATTATAATATAAAAGAGTACAGACAATCATAGGTTAAAAAGAGTAAAGATAGAGCCAGGCGATGGTGGCGCATGCCTTTAATCCCAGCACTTGGGAGGCAGAAGCAGGCAGATCTTTGTGAGTTCGAGACCAGCCTGGTCTACAAGAGCTAGTTCCAGGACAGGCTCCAAAGCTACAGAGAAACCCTGTCTCAAAAAACAAAAACAAAAACAAAAAAAGTAAAGATAATAAAATAAATAGAGTAAAAAAATAAGACATGTAAAGATGGAATATACACAGAGAGTCTGGGTTATGTATATTATTGTGTTTTTTTTAAATTTTTTGACTGTGAATGAGCTAAGTACAGAGAAATATTTCATTGTACATGCTGCTAAGCTAAACCAACATATATATTTTAAAGGTATCTTGATTTCAAAATTTGTTTCTAAGGATATGTTGCTTTGGAAAAGGTTCTGTGTTTGTTTCCATAGAGGATGAGAACCTGTGGAATATTTCCAGACTATTATAGTTTGATGGACCAAGATCCTCCAAAAGGTGTTTGTGAATCCCCCAAAATAAAATACTTCACTCATCAAAAAGCAGGAAGCAGTTTGGAGAGAACTATGCCCAAATTCTCAAGTACTGTTTATAAATGTTTACTTATATTTAAAAGGCGATATGCTGTAGAGTTTTGCATTGGTATGGATCTTGGTTTATTGATAGAAATTTAAGATCAATTTTGTTATATGTATATTTCTGCTCTTGATTAAGGTATTGTGTTTGTGCAGCTCATTTAAAACTGTAATTTAGTATAGGGGGCTGGAGAGATGGCTCAGAGGTTAAGAGCACTGGCTACTCTCCCAGAAGTCATGAGTTCAATTCCCAGCAACCACATGGTGGCTCACAACCATATGTAATGAGATCTGGTGCCCTTTTCTGGCATGGTGATGGTCATTCAAGAGGAACACTGTATACATAATAAATAAATAAGTAAGTAAATTTATGATAAATCTTTTTAAAAAATGTAATATATAATTAAGCAATACAGATTAATAGATAGTCATTTATAATAGTCAAACTTGTAGTCATGTTAGGTTTTCCAGATCTATAGAGATATATTTCAGATGGATAGTTATTATTCAAACCTTTAAAAGACTAACAGAATGTGGCATTTAAAATGTTTTAAGAACTTAGGACTTTTCATGATAATGAGGCATAACTGATCCTGGCAGCACCAATCTACTTCAAGAGGAAGATGGGCATTGAAGAGGCTCTTTATGGAGTTTGTTAGACATTTGGGCAAGAAACTGCTCTTGCCTGGATTGCTTGATGTTTTGCTGTATGAAATGGACATATAGGACCCACAGAAAAATGAGTGCTAAACTTGCCTAAAGGTGAGACTGTCCTTCAGTGTTCCTGCTTCATGAAAGAGTCTGCAGACATTCTGCAGGACACAGAAGAAAGTGACAGACAAATTGCCAATATAGGCAGAAATGTCTTTGAAATTTCCTGCTTCATGGAAAAGTCTGCCAGATACCATGGGCCTGTAGTCTGAAGATAGATACCTCAATGTTACTGAAGAACTTTGGGTGACTGTCCAGGCAGTGAGATGGCTCTGTCAATTCTAGAGTTTTGGAAGTTGCTTACAATGCACTTCCTGTTTACTCAGGTAATATTATATCCTTTTGGAGTATTTGAAGGAGTTAAAGAATATAGTTATAGTTTTCCTTAGTTATGATAAATGATAAAGTAGATATAAATATTATAACTGTAATTCTTACTTGATACCTGTTTTGTTATATGTAATTTTACTATGTTGAAGTTAAAACCTTCCTTTTCATTTAAACAGAAAAGGGGAAATGGTGTGGGAAATCCTTCTGTATGTGTTGCTTTTATTGGTTAATGAATAAAACTGTTTTGGCCAGTGGTTTAGCAGAATAGGGCAAGGAGGGAATTCCAAGCAGATAGTGGAGGAGAGAGTAGGCGGAGTCAAGAAGAAGCCATGTAGCCATAGCAGATGCTGAACTCTGAATGGAAGTTTGTCAGTAGGTCACAACCACATGACAATACACAGATTAGTAGAAATGGGTTCATTTAAGATGTAAGAGCTAGCTAGCAATATGCTTAAGCTATTGGTCAAACAGAATTGCAATTGATATAGTTTCTGTGTGTTTATTTCGGGTCTAGGCTGCCGGGAAACGACCGAGCAGCTTTGCACCTACAGACAAGCACTCTACAAGTGAGTCATGTCCCCAGTCTCTTTTGTGTGTACATGTGTGATAAGTGTGTATGCCTCCACACAAGGGCAGGGTCCTTCAATGAGCCTGGCGCTCACCCACTAGATCAGACTATGTGCTGATTGGCACCAGGGATCCCATCCTCCTGCCTTTCCCTGGTCCTATACATGGACCACCAGCACTTTACAAACCAAGTCATTATTTCAGGCCTTATTGTTATTATTTAAAATGTTTTTGGGGGGTTTTCTTTTCTTTCTTTCTTTTTTTTTTTTCTTTTTCGAGACAGGGTTTCTCTGTGGCTTTGGAGCCTGTCCTGGAACTAGCTCTTGTAGACCAGGCTGGTCTCGAACTCACAGAGATCCGCCTGCCTCTGCCTCCCGAGTGCTGGGATTAAAGGCCTGTGCCACCACCGCCGGGCTTATTTTTATTTTTATGTGTATTGGTGTTCTGCCTGGGAGGAGTCAGATTAGTGTGAACCATCCTGGTCCTCTGGAAGAACAGCTGGTCCTCTTAACTGAGGAGCCATCTCTCTAGTCCAAGAGAAGGCAGCATTTGAGGCCTGGTATAAGAGGAGAGACAAGAAGGAGTGATCAAATGGTTGGGGGTTTGTAGTCGTCTATTTCCTGTTTATTTGTTTATTGGAACATGACCTCGCAATGTAGCTCTGGGTGACCTGGAACTGTTTACATAGAACAGGCTGGTCTGGAACTCATGGAGATCAGCTTGCCTCTGCCTCCTGAGCGAGTACTGGGGTTAAAGGAGTGAGCCACCACCCTGGCTCCTTTATTTTCTTTTGAAATTTATTTTTATTTTATGTTCATTGGTTTTTTTAAATATTTATTTATATATTTATTATGTATACATATTATGTATACAATATTCTGTCTGTGTATATGCCTGCAGGCCAGAAGAAGGCACCAGACCTCATTACAAATGGTTGTGAGCCACCATGTGGTTGTTGGGAATTGAACTCAGGACCTTTGGAAGAGCAGGCAATGCTCTTAACCACTGAGCCATCTCTCCAGCCATGTTCATTGGTGTTTTGACCTGCATGTATGTCTGTGTGAGGGCGTCAGAAGTCCTGGAACTGTAGTTACAGACAGGCGTGAGCTGCCTTGTGGGTACTGAGAATTGAACCTGGGTCCCCTGGAAGAGCAGCCAGTGTTCTCAACCACTGAGCCATCTCTCCAGCCCTTTTTTCTATTTTCTTTAGGTTATTGTCTTTTTTTCCAGATTACTATAGAATGACGAGGGGGTGGGCCGGTTTTAGTGAAAGTCGGCATCCCACGAGAGCGAGAGCGAGTGGAAAATATCCCTAGAATGGTTGGCTCGCAGACTGGAGCATAGATCTTGCCCGTGAACAACAGATCGACCCCAGACACAGATCTCACCCGCTAATCCGGTGGCTCCTGCCCCAGCTTGGGCCACCTCAGCAACCTGCCCCAAGCTGACATATTTCCAGCTGCAATTGCTCGGCGGAGGCCAGGAAGCGCTATATTGTCTCTGCTCTCAATCCTTGCTCGTTCTAGCAGGACACTAGGCCGCCAACGCCTTGCGGGCTTTTCTGGAAGGGAGGGGAGGGAAGCTGCTCCTGGCGGTTGAGTGGCAGGAGCACCGCTGCGAATCTGGCAGAGCCGAGCAGTCCAGGGCAGCAGGAGCTCGCAGTGCGGAGGCCCCCGGCGGCCCTGGGGCGGGACCCGAGCTGTGTGGAGCCGCGACCTATGTATGTGCTGCGAGGACCGGGAGGCCACGGGGGCGTCGCTGGCCGTGAGGGGCACCTGCTGAGCTATCCTGGTGAGGTCAGGGAAAGACGACCGAGGGAACACCCTGTAAGGTGGCCCGGAGATCAGCGCGGCGCTCGACTAGAGGTCTGGTCGCCAGGCAGTGATAGAAAATGAGACACCCTCCCTCCCCGCAAAGTACCAGCGTGGTCCCAGAACAAGAAGGCGAGACTTTACCTCCTGAGTAGGGAGTTCAGGGAAGCCCTTTCCTAAGAAGCTTTCTTTTCCTTCAATCAACCCCTGGACTCAGGTGGCGGGAACCCGGAGTCCAGCGGAGGAACCCCCGCCTTCGGGGCGGGCCCAGGGCCGCTCAAACCCAGCTGGCAGGTGCCGGGGGCGGTGCCCAGTCCTGCCCCCAGGGGACGTTCCTGGAGGCCAGAGGCGGGTCAAAAAGGGCTGGCGACGCCTTAGAACCTCGGGCGGCGGCTGCAACCACAGGTACTGCGCAGGTCACCGCGTCCTACCTATCTGGGCATCTCAATCCCGACCCAGAGAACTGAAATTCTCAAAGTGCGCCTAACTCTGAACATCCAGGCCCCGGCGCTCGAGAGCCGAGTCCTGGGGTCACTGAATCAGGCAGTGAGGTCCTGGAAACCTCCGGAGCGGAGGACTTGGAGACCTCGGAGCCAGAGAGCCAAGTCCCACAAGTACCAGTTGAGCAGGACACAGAAAGCCCGGACGGACGTTCCGTAGCCGGGCCGCCTGGCATTCGGATAACGGAGGTACTGGGGCAGTGCCCCTCTTTCGGCTCGGAGGCCTCCCGGTGTGTCTTCCACCGAAGACGGCATCTCACCCGGCGCCTGCGGAACTACTGATGGAGACGCCCATCCAGCGCGAAATCCGCCGTAGCTGCGAGCGCGAGGAGAGCCTGCGCCGGAGCCGGGGTCTGAGTCCCGGTCGTGCGGGCGAGGAACTCATCGAGTTGCGCGTGCGACCGGTGCTCAGCCGGCCCAGCCTCGGCCCCCCACTGCCGCGCGCCCTAGAGCGCGCTCGGGCGGGTGCGAAGATGCAACGGGACATCGAACGCGAGGCTTACAGGCAGGCGGCGCTGGCGAGCCCGGCGGCTTCGCTGCCCAGCGCCCGGCGGCGGCCACAGCCGCTGGACGAACTCAAGCGCTTCTTTGAGGCTGCAGTGGAGGACGGCGGGGGTTTGCAGCGGCGGCCGGAGGCGGGAGGCCGGCTGCACCCCGCCGTGCAGGACGGCTGCCCGCTACTGGGGCAGCCGCCGCCGCTAGTTTCCCCGTCGCTACTGGAGCAGGAGGTGCGCCAGGTGCGCGAGCGCGAGCGGGAGCTGCAGTTGCAGCGGCGCAGTATCTACGGGGCCGCTGAGGTCCGGGAGCCAGCGCCGAGCCTCACCCGTAAGCCTCACCCCGGGCCCCAGAGCTTCCGCTGTCTCCACCTCCAGTGACCCTTCATCTGTAGGCTTGCAGACTCCCGGGACTCTTAACTATTCTTCTTGGGGTTCGCCTTCTATTATCCACATACCCGGAGTGAGGATCCCCAGATCCACCACACATTGTCTTGGAACCTTGGCTTGCTTCTGGCATTTTCGGGTTCCCTGTAGATTTCAGGCTCCTGTCTATGCTAGGTTTGCCTCACTCCTGTTCTTGGGTCCCCAGAATTGGGTGGAGGCCTCCACAGTGAGGAAGGAGTGCACACCTGTATGTGTTTAAGGGGTGCGGCCATCCTCCAACTAGCAAGAGGAGGGGCAGCCGCGGCTGAGCGTCCCTTCCCCCACAGCGAGCAGGGGAGACGGAAAGTTGGCGGTGATCTGGCCCCCGCGGAGACCAGCCTCGGAAAACGGCCTGGAGAAGGTAGGAGTCTCACTTTCCAAAGCTTGTCGCTCTCCCACACCTCCCTGCAGCGCCTGGCCACTGGGAAGGCAAAAGTGCATCCCAGTTCCCCGAAGCGCCACTCTAGCACCAACTCGAACTCCCAGACACAACCCGGAGAGTGAAGAGGGGCTGGGGCCTGGACCCCAAACTGCCTCACACACACACACCCCTACGCCTGAGTGTAGCTCTTGTCCCTGATGGTGCTCTTCTTTCTCTCCCCTCTACCCTAGTAGGAGCGCAGACACTGAGGTCTGCGAAGGCTGGGACACATGGCCAGAAGTGACGTCCCCATTAAAGAACCAGGGTAGAGTTACCCTCCGGATCAGCAGAAGGCCTGGAGAGGAAGGGTCCAGCTCTCTTCAAAGGCATCTTGAAATCCTGCACATCCTTGATACTGACTATGGAATTAACCACCTTTCTCCATTAAAATTGCTTAGTCTTCACTGGAAAACTAACAACCACCCGCTAAACCTGTGAGTGAAACACAAAATAAAGTCTTCCCCCTCCCTCCTTTCCTAGGTTTTAGTGCAAGCTGTTTTTCTACTAGAACCTCCTTAGTCTGGGTGGAGCGAGAGCTGGGCGGGTGAAGGACGCTCAGGAAAGCCACCAAGAGAATCGCGCCGGAATGTTGGAATTCGAAAAGCGCTCTGGTCTCCGGGCTGTCTGCTGACCCGGGACTGGAGGTCGGGGCCCTACTGCCCCCTGGTGGTATGAGTGCAAAATGTTGCGCACCGGCTCATACACTCCACTCTGGGTCTCCAGATCTCAGCTTGATCCGTGCCAAAGGCATCCTGTGCTCAGGGTGCTGCTAGAAAGAGGTGCTATGAAATTGTACCTGCTCTAGGGAAATAAGCAATAGTGAAAAATGCCAGTGGTGGGCTAGAGAGACGGTTCAGGTTAAAGAGTGCTTGCTACTCTTGTAAATGACCTGAGTTCAGTTCCCAGCAGTCACGTGAGAGGCTCATAACTGCTTCTAACTTCAGCTCCAGGTGATCCGTCCCCCTCTTCTGGCCTTCGGGAGCACCCGAACGTACATGGAATACATTAGCACAAAACGTACACATATACACATAAATTAAAATTTAATTTGTGTATATATATGTATATGAGGGTGTCTCATTTTCTATATATATATTTGATACAGAGTTTCTTTGCATATTCCTGGCTGTCCTGAACTCACTCTGTAGATTGGGTTGGCCTTGAACTCAGGAGCCACTTGCCTTTCCTCCTGAGTGTTTGGATTAAAGGTGTGCCGCTATTGCCCAGCTGTAAAGATTTTTTTTTTTTGGTGGTTTTTCGAGACAGGGTTTCTTTGTAGCCTGTCCTGGAACTAGCTCTTGTAGACCAGGCTGGCCTCGAACTCACAGAGATCCACCTGCCTCTGCCTCCCAAGTGCTGGGATTAAAGGTGTGGTGCCAGGCAAGATAATTTTTTAAATAATGAAACATCCCAGTGGTGGTGTTGAGGGGCCAAGGGTGGGTATTCTGCCTACCCTCATATGGCCCATATTAGCCTCAAGTTCTCTCTGTGGCCAAGGATTACTTTGAAAGTTCTTAACAGATTTATTTTTTGGATTTATGCTGTGTGTATAAGAGTTTTTACTAGAGTGTGTGCATGTGTGTGCGTGTGCACACACCCCACTTGTGTATAGTGCCTGCAGAAGTGAGAAAAGGACATCAGATTCCTTGGAATTAGAATTATTAATGGTTGTGAGGCAGCGTGTGAGTGCTGGGAAATGAACCCTGGTCCTCCAAAAGTACTCTTAACTGCTGAGCCATCTCTCCAGCCACAAGACTTATTTTCTTTTCAGTTATGGGTATGTGTATGAATACAGATGTACAGATGCCCATGAAGTCCAGAGAAGGTGGTGGATCCCCAGAACTGGACTTACAGTCAGTTATGACCTACTAGAGATAGGTGGTGGGAACTGAACCTGGGTCCTCTGCAAGAACAGCAAGTGCTCTTAACCACTGAGACTTATCTCTAGCCTTGGAACTGTTCCTAAAAGACTGGGGAGTTGGCTCTGAAGTTGGGTTTCTAAAGGGCAGTGGTGATACACACCTTTAATCCCAGCACTTGGGAGGCAGAGACAGGTGGATTTCTTTTCTTTTCTTTTTCTTTCTTTCTTTCTTTCTTTTTTTTTTTTTTTTTTTTTTGGTTTTTTGAGACAGGGTTTCTCTGTGGCTTTGGAGCCTGTCCTGGAACTAGCTCTTCTAGACCAGGCTGGTCTCGAACTCACAGAGATCCGCCTGCCTCTACCTCCTGAGTGCTGGGGTTAAAGGCGTGCACCACCACCGCCCGGCAACAGGTGGATTTCTGAGGCCAGCCTGGTCTACAGTGAATTCCAGGACAGTCAGGACTACATAGAGAAATCCTGTCTTGAAAACCAAACACACACACACACACACACACACACAAAGAAACAACAACAAAACCCAAATCTGTTTGTTGCTCATGCGGAGGACCCAGGTTTAGTTCCTAGAACAAAATTTTGGGTAGCACACAATAACCGGTAACTCCAGCTCCAGAAAATGAGAGCCCCACCTTTGGACTCCTCTGGCTCCCTGAAATACACAGGCACACTTGCATGCCAGAGCACACACACATAATTCTTTTTTAAAGATAGTTTCTCTCCTCTATGTAGTCCTGGCTGTCCTAGAACTATGCAGACCAGGCTGGCCTTGAACTCACAGAGATCCTTCTGCCTCTATCTCCTGAGTACTGGAATTAGAGGTGTATTTACCATCACACCTGGTCACATACATATTTTTTAATCCTTTAATTAAAAGAAATCTTGAGCATTTGTCCAGTAAGTGCAAAGCTCTGGGTTTGAGATGAAACAAAACTACTGATTTTTACTACTTGGGAACCTCTTTCCCCTTTAAAAACCTTTGAGACAGGGACTCACTATGTAGCCCTGGTTGGCTATGTGGATCAGGATGGCTTTGAACCTGTGATCTTCCTGCTTCTGCTTCCTAAGTGTTGGGATTGCAGGCCTGTGTCATTATACCAAGTTTTAAAAAAAACTTTTAAAATTATTCATGTGGGACTGGTAAGGAAGCACATTTGCCTTTAAACTCAGCACTTAGGACTTGGAGGCAGGCAGATCTCTGAGTTCAAGGCCAGCCTGGTCTACAGAGTGTCCAGTTGCAGGAGGGGGAAAATGCAAGTGGGAGTGGACAGTGGCTGGTACACTGCGAATCCTGCTTAACTGCCAGTAAATACCTAAACTGTCTGAAGAAATGGCATCTGTGTAATTCACAGCGTCAGGGCAATATAACAGCTTTTTAGAAGTGGCTAGGAGTGGGGAAAGTGGGACCTCAGAACATTGTAGAACTGTTGTGTAGGGCTAGGGATCCAGCTCAGTTGGTACTTGCCTGGTGCATGCTTGTAATTGCAGAAGTAGGAGCAGGCAGATCAGAAGTTCAAGGTCATCCTCAGCTACATAGACAGCTTGAGGCCAGTCTGGCTATATGACACCCTGTTTCAAAATATATATCAATAATAAATTCAGGAGCTGAGGAGATGTCTCAGTGGGTAAAACGTCATATGAGTTTGGTGATCTGAACTCAGATCCCCAGAAATTAAGTAAAAAACCATGGTGCATGCAAGGTTCTGTAGGCTCTTAGTAGGAAATGACAGCTTGTTTAAAATCAGGTGAAGAACAGCTGAGCAGTGATGGTGCATGCCTTTAATTCCAGCACTTGGGAGGCAGAGGTAGGCAGATCTCTGTGAGTTTGAGGCCAGCCTGGTCTATAGAGGGAGTTCTAGGACAGACTCCAAAGCTACACAGAGAAACCCTGACTTAAAAAACAAAACAAAACAAAATCTCAAGGTGAAAGACGACGGTTGACACTCAAGACTTCTTTTCTACACATATGCCATGAAATGTCCACTATAACATACACGCTGACACACAAATGGTTCTGGCCCTTGCATCTCACTGTGTTAACCAGACTTGACCTTTAGCTTACAGCAAGTGACTAATGAAATACCAGCAAATAAAGCAGGGAAAAGGCTCACGTGGTGTTCCACTCAGGAGCTGCTCAGCCCGAGAAGGGCCCTCCAGAGCCTACATCTCCATAGACTCGACTGTGTTTGCGATTGATGGCAAGACAGCAGAGAGCCACTAAGGTGGAAAATGGAAGCACAAGCTGTCCTTTGGTGGGTGTGGTGTGTCTGTGGGATAGTTCATGTGCATGCACACATCTGTGTGTGGCAGCAAAGGCCAATTGCAGATGTTCCTCATAACAAGTATACGTGTGTGTGTGTGTGTGTGTGTGTGTGTGTGTGTGTGCTCATGCCTGGGGAGGGTGTCTGATGCTGTAGAACTGGAATGACGGATGGTTGCCAACCACAATGCGAGTGCTAGGAATTGAACCAAGAGCAGCTAGCGCTCTTATCTGCTGAGCTCTGTCTCTAATGCTCCCTCCCACACTATGTTGTCCTGGCTGGTTTAGAATGCAGAGATCTGCCTGCCTCTGCCTCCCAAGCACTGACTGAAATTAAAGGTGTGTGCCCCATACCCCGCTTATTTATTATTGCGTATGTGTGTGATGTGGGGTCATGCTGCTACGTATGTGTGGCAATCAGAGGACAACTTTTAGGGGGTCAGTTCTATCCTTCTACTTATAGGTAGATGCCAAGATTCAAACTGGGCTTGTGTGACAAGTACTTGACAAACAGCTCCCTGCCTTATTAAGCAAGGTCTCACTTTGTTAACCAGGCTGGCCTCCAGCTTACAGCAATCCTCTAGCTCCTCTCCTGAGTGCTGGGATCACAGGTGTGTACCACTGTGCTCAGCCAGGACTCTTTTGTAGTGCTGGGGATCAAACCAAGAGCCTTATGCATGCAAGTTCAACCACACCCCAAACCCTGACATCAGTGTTTATACTTCTTATGTGTATGAGTGTTTTCCCTTGCAGTATGCCTGTGTATCATCCAAGGGTCTGGTGCCTGCAGAAGTCAAAACAGGGCATAGGGCTCCCCAGGAGCTGGAGTTACAAATGGTTGTGAGCTCACATGTGTGTGCTGGAAGGAGCGATGTGAATAGATGTGGGAGCTGCTCAGATCAATATTAGGAGGAATCAGAGCAGTGTTGGGGTTATTCTGACTCGAGCTGCAGAGGGGAACAGTCCGCAGTTGTCGTGGTTAGCAGAGGCCTCTCTGGAAGAGCCAGGGCTTGGTGTGTTACCTGGAGTCTGCTCATCTGTCACATCTGTTTAAAATGCATTTGTAACTGCACGGACCAGGTATTGTTAGCCACTTCCTGAAGCTTAAGGCATGGTTGCACACTCTGGAGGCCCAGGCTGGAAGGAAAGGCTCCAGCTGGATACAAAAAGAAAGATGAGCCGGGCGGTGGTGGCGCACGCCTTTAATCCCAGCACTCGGGAGGCAGAGGCAGGCGGATCTTTGTGAGTTCGAGACCAGCCTGGTCTACAAGAGCTAGTTCCAGCGCAGGCTCCAAAGCCACAGAGAAACCCTNCTCGAAAAACCAAAAAAAAAAAAAAAAAAAAAAAAAAAAGAAAGATGCTGGCAAGATGGCTCTGCTAATAAGAGCACTGGGGGCTTTCTGAGAGGGCGCCTGTTCAGTTTCCTGCACCCACACAGAGGCTGACAACTCTAATTCCAGTCCTAGCATATCTGATGCCCTCTTCTGGCCTCTGGGAAAGCTCATACACTATATATAATTTGTTTTTTGAGAGAGAGAGAGAGATAGGGTCTCTCTACATAGCCCTAGCATCCTGGAACTGACTATGTAGATTAGGCTGGCCTTGAACTCACAGAGACCCACCTGCCTTGGTTTCCCTGAGTGCCATGGATTAAAGGTGTGTGCTACCATGCCCGGCTAATAAAAATTACTCTTGTTTTTTGAGACAGGGTTTCTCCATGTAACAGCCCTGGCTGTCCTGGAATTCACTTTGTAGACCAAACTGGCCTCAAACTCACAGAGATCCACCTCTGCCTCCCTAATGCTGGGATTAAAGGAGTGAGCCACCACCACCCGGCAAAAATTAAACAAAACCCACAAGGCATCGTTCTGGCTCTCACATTCTCAGTCTGAAATTTTTAAGGAAATTTTTATGAAAATTTTAGGATCCAAATATCGACCTCTCAGGATGACACAGGGGAGGAGGAAGGACCCCATTCCTAAGCAGGGGCCAGTTCTGCTCAGAAGGCGCAGCTTCTGACAGCTTCCCACAGAGCAGGACAGTTCATTTCTCTCAGCTAGAGCCTCCTTGTCAGTCCAAGATTGATAAGAGTCCCCTTGGACTCTCCTAGCCTGTGCTCCAGACACTCTTCGTGGGACAAGACAACAATCAGCTCGACTCGGACATCCCAAAAGCTAGAAGAAAGTCTGATTCCACTCTACAAATTGATCCCCTGCAGTTTCCTAGGGCGCATTGGGAAATGTAGTTTTAAAAAAAAAAAATCCTGGATAGGAATCACTTCCGGGTTAAAAAAAAAAAAAAACAAAACCGGCGTAGGTCTAAGTCTTCCTCCAGCAGGCCTAGAATTTTCCTGCTACCAGAAACTTGTTTTCTGGGTTCCGGTTGCTGACGAGAGCCGCTACTTCTCTGACTCATGTGCATATCTGCGCATGTGCACCTCTCTCGCCGAGGTCTTCGGACTACACTTCCCAGAAGGCTCCCCAGTGGGCGGAGCCTACCCGCCCCCAGGGGAGGGACGCAGTGTTCACTGGAGACAGAACCTCTGACCTCGCTCTTTTATTAACAGAAAAGTGTGTCCGCACTTGGTGTTCGGTGGCCCATGTCCGGGCGTATTCAGTGCAGACCGCCCCTGTTCCTGCCTGGACTTTGGGGTTATCAAGCCCCGGCTGGCGTCTTCTTCTGGGGCTCAGGATGCCGGGGCAGCCCAAGCCGAGGGCCCGGCAGCGCTGGGTGACCGGGCGGGGCCTACCTGGCCCATGAGGATCTGTACCAGCAGGTCGGTGGCCAGCATATGCGAAGGCTCCTCGAAGCCGATGGTTAGTAACTGCTCGTAGTCCCCGGGTGGCTGCGGGCACAAAATCCTGGGGACCCCGGAGACAAGCCTGGACTTGAGCACCCTATTCCTCAAGGCTGGGAGGGGCTTTCGGTTAGGGGTGGGGATACCCTAAGGTAAAGTGTTTTCCTCTGCTGACAAACTCCTGAGTTGAAGCACTGGACTTGAGCCTGTTAATCACTTTCCTAGCTGTGTCTCCCTGGGAAAGTGACTTATCTACTCTGAAAATTTGTTTTCTTCATTGTAAAATGGTCCACACATGAACTGCTGTGTAGTCTACATAAAGCACTTTTCAGGGCACAGTAAAATGAGGTCCAGTCATTGGTGGGGTTCTGCCTCACCCTCCCACAGATCTCAAGTCCACGTGGCCATCGCTGGCATCCTACCATGAATCAAGGTCATCCTCTGCCGGTCCTAGGGGCATCCAGCGGCCGATGGACCAGAGTTTCTGGATTTGGGGGCAGGAATTGGCTGGACCCTGGCCTGCATCCTCCCATGTATCTCGATAACATAAGAAGTAGCTGAGAGAGAAATGAGAAGGAAAAGCAGTTCCCTCAGGTTTTCTGCTGAAGGCTTTCTTTCGGGAGGGGAGGGTTCAAGTTTATCCATCAGAAGTTGCCTTAAGTTCTCAGGTGGGGATGTGCTGAGGACTTTCCTCCCTGGTGGCCCAGTCTGAAGGTGAAGGTGGAGTTAAGAAAAACTAAAGGAAGAAGGGGAGAGGCTCAGTGGTGTGCATTCCTGGCCTAGTAGATGCAAGTTCCGGGTGTTATCCCAGCACTGCAAAAGGTGTTCAGTTTCCTGTCTTGCTTTTCACTCTCTGGTGGTGCTGTAGAGGCTCAAGCTGACATTCAACATAGGAAGGGGAAGGATTTTGGTTCTGACAAGGAAACTCACTAGTCCACATGGGAGTCTGCTCCTTGGCTACTGGCCTCTGTGGTGGTTTCCAGGTTCCAGCGCATCTTCTTATAGAGGTATCTCGGGAAGTGACTGGCAGTGTATGCAGCTGGGGTGCAGTACCGGAAGATGGATACATCGTGGGAAGGGCTAATGGAGAACCTCCCGCAGAAGAAGCAGGAGATGCTAGCAGGAGATAGGAGAGTGGACAGCAAGCTGGGGCTTGGACTCTGCCACCCCACAATTCATTACCTGCCCCCTTACCTCAAAGGGTTGGTTTCTTCCAGGTCCACGAACCCAAAGGAAGCATACATGAGAACTAACTGTTCCAAGCGCAGGGTGAGCTGCTGGGAGATCTCCAGCAACTGCATGGAAGGTGGGAGATCCTGACCTCAGATGGTCGGCCAGAAGCTACCCTCCCATCCCTAGGCAGGGTCCCAAGGAGAATGGGACCTGGTAAGGTACACACCCCCTTCCGGACCAGCTCCTGCAGGGCTCCGTAGATGGGAGGGACACTCCTTGCGGCAGCCTCAAGGTACAGGAAGTAAGGTTCACACATTGTTAGGAAGGTGGGCATGGCCTTGGCTAGCTGTTCCTTCTGAACTCGGTCCCTGCTGAAGGGAGAAAGGGGCCTTCACGTGGCATCACTCTCCCTCCATCCCCAGGTGTCCCGTGCTTACCACCTGTATCCCCAGTGCCAGCTTAGCGTCAGCGCACTTGCTTAGCCGTGCAGAGCCCATGGTTCCATCCCCCGCATCCAAAAATTAAATATAAAAAGGACTGGGAGGTTGTTAGTGGTCAAGACTGGGCCTCGCCGCAGGCAAAGCTTTAGTCTCGGCGCTGGCATAAGAAAGATCCCCCGGTGTCAAGTCTTTCTCCCCGCCATCTTTCGGAACCACCTGCACCGGCCATTTAGGACATTTGTTAAAATGCTGACACCTGGGCTGGCAGCACAAGGGCCTAGGTTCCCTCCCTGGTGTGTTTGGGGGTGCATGCAACTTAGTTCTCTCGAAGCTCTGCGGAGTAGGGCTCAGAAAGCTGGGAGTTAAGCCAGCCTCTGACAGACAGAGAATCCCTTTCCCCTGGTCCAGAAACTGGATTTTTCCTTGGGAGTGGAGTATGGCCTCTCACATTGGAAGTTCTCTGGCCAGAGTTAATGCAGATAGATTTTGTTTAGCTGACTTACAAGGGTTTTTTTTTTTTTTTTTTTAAATCTAAGTGAGCGCCGGGTGGTGGTGGCGCACGCCTTTAATCCCAGCACTCGGGAGGCAGAGGCAGGCGGATCTTTGTGAGTTCGAGACCAGCCTGGTCAGGCTCCAAAGCCACAGAGAAACCCTGTCTCGAAAAACCAAAAAAAAAAAAAAAAAAAAAAAAATCTAAGTGAGCATTTCAAATTTGGTAGGCAGTATTCAGTAGATTGAGGCAGGAGGGTCGCCAGTTCGAACATGATGAGATACTATCTAAAAAAAAAAAAAAAACGAGCCTGGCAGTGGTGGCTCACGCCTTTAATCCCAGCACTCAGGAGGCAGAGGCAGGTGGATCTCTGAGTTCGAGGCCAGCCTGGTCTACAAGAACTAGTTCCAGGACAGGCACCAATAACTACAGAGAAACCCTGTCTCAAAAAATCAAAAAACAAACAAAAACAAAAAAAATCGGCCAAATCAACAAACAAACCAAAAACAAAATTCTGAAAGATTGGTTCTTGGTGTCCCCAAAGCCCACACATTGCCTGCCCCTGCCTCTCAATTCTCCACAGCCCTCGGCACACTAGTAGAGTGTATTCCTAATCAGCTAGCCGTGAGTACTCTCTGGGCCCCGAGTTCGGTTTTCGGCCCTCGTGTGAGCTGTACAGTCTGTCCTCCTGTCCTGGAACCTGGGCCCCAGCACTTGGTCACCTGTAGAGCAAGTAGCTTTGAAAGTCATCCGCCTTTCTAAGCAGATAACGGAGCTGGTCAGTGATGGGGCTGAACATGGAGTCCAGTGGGAGGCGAGCAGGTCCGAGCTCCGCTGCCAGTGGCTCCCTGGAGGACGCGGAGGCTGGGATTTCCATCAGCTGCTGTGCCCGCTGGGGCTCCTGCTCCGCTGAGGCCTCGGGTCTCCCGGCGGGCGACCAGGAGGGGTCTCCATAGGGCGGCGGCCCAGGTACCAAATCGTCCGAAGGCGGTGCTTCTCCAGGGCCCAGGGCCAGCGACCCGGCGAACCAGGAATCCGCAGCCATCCGCATCCAGCGCAGGCTCCTCCAGCCTCCGCGGCGTCCCAGGAGGGCAACACACCTGGGGCCGACCGGTCAGGGCAGTGAGTGCCGTCACCCGCTCGAACCAGCCTCGACGTCTCTGCCGGTGCCGCCCCGCGAGGCTTTCGCCTCTTTTGAATTGGAGCACGCGAAGGGCCGAGCGGCCTGGGCCTGCACTGCGCACAGAGCTCGGCGGGCACCTGGCGCGAGGGGCAGGGCGATGCCAAGGGCGGAGCCTCAGACCGGCCTAGTAGACGTATGCAGATTGGCGCCTTTTCTTTTCTAGGTCGTTGACCGGCCTGGAGGGGATACCTAACATGTTAGGAATTGGGGAATGCGGGTTACCTACCGAGAGGCCTAGGCTCCACCCCAGCCGTTGACCCCCAAGTTCAGATTCTTCACTGATGGAGCTGGGATCTGCCGGTGAATCTACAAGAGACTAGTGACTAGCAGTCACTTCTACAATAAAGACCCTCAGACAAGTGATTCGGTTTATCCCATTGTCTCCTTTATTCCAATTTGCCTGCCCTGTTCGGAGAACACACCTCTGACACTTGTAGATTGGATTCCTATCCAAGTGCAAAGACTGATTGGCACTTAAGTCCAGCTAGGAAGCAAAACACATTAATTACAAGGCTTGCGGTAAAGCAGCAACAGGTGTCACATTGTCCCGCATGACCTTCACCTTCTTGTCAAAGTCATTTCTCCCGTTCTATAAACTGAGTTTTTATGACGTCTGCTTCATGAAACTAGAGAGAAAACAACTAAAGGCTCAGCAAGTGTGCAGTTAACGGTTAGTCACTCAACAAACGCTTGACAGGTGGTTCTGAAATGAGATGACAAGACAAATATTCTGGTCCTAGAGTGTGGGTTTTTTTTTTTTTGGTGAGACAGAACTGCAGGTAACCTAGGCTGGCCTTGAACTCATTATGTAGCTAAGGCTAGCCTTGAGTTCCTGATCCTTCTTCTGTCTCTGAAATGCTGAGGACATGTGTGCTGCAAATACTATTTCCTTTCTGTAGCACTGGGGGAATGGAACCATGGCGCTCTGCATGCACGGAAAGGGCCGGCCCCTGGAGTCAGCCCGGCTCTGGGGGGCTGAGCAAAGCAGTCACTGTTCTTTCCTCCTGCCCCCAACTTAAGGCTCTTTGCACCTCCTGCCTCCATTCAGAAAATGGACTCTTTTTTTTTTTTTTTTAAAGTTTTATTTAAAAAACCTTCGGTGCAATATTAAAAAGCAATACAGCCAGGTGGAGCAACAAATGGACAGACAGAAAGGGAAAGAGCCAGAGGACTCAAGGTCCCTTACCTCACCTGTTTCCCAGAGGCTAGAGGTCAGGGTGGGGGGAGGGAACAGGTGATGGAGCAGGAAAACCCACCACCAGGATGGATAGGCAGAACAAAACACATAGAAGATAACATCTGGCTGAACTGAAGAGGGTTTGGGGGTCACAGGAAGCTCCCCTGAATTTTATTTTTCAAAAATGTCCTGGTTTGGGGAGAAAGGGTGGCTCCTGTGAATGGGCCAACCAAGTCCTCCTACCCCACACTCCATGGCTGTGGAGAGGGGAGGTACTAATGTAGGGGCATGAGAAAAGGGTAAACGGAGGAGGGTACCCCCTCACTGGAGTCTGTTAGGAAGGTCGAGGGTGTCCCCATGTCCAGTTCCTGGACTGTCAGGGCACTGTGGTGCGATCTGGACTGGCTGGGGTAGGGGCAAGGCTGGCACTCAGCCAAGGAAGCCATCAGGGTCATCCTCCTCAAAGTGGCCTTGCTGGAGCACCTTGATGTGGTGCTCGTAGATCTTCAGGGCTGGGCCCAGGCGGATGGACAGGCCAGTCAGCACATCTGTCCGTTGCATGAGCAACAAAGACTTGCCATCAATTTCCTGCTCCTGAAAAGCAGTGGCCTGCTCTGGGAAGCCTGCCTCAGTGAAGTATTCCACCACATCCATGACTGTCCACTCCACTGGGTCGGTCGGCTTCTCTTTGCGTCCAGGAGGACAGCCAAAAGGTGTCCCATCAGCCCCAGGTAGGGCTGGTTTTCCTGGGGGCAAAGGCACAGGAGATGGCGAATCTGGAGCAGTTGTAACACAGGCTGACCCCCCTTCTTTATTCATAGCTGTCACCGAGAACACCTGGCGTGTGCAGCTGCCAGGTGCTGGTCCCCGCCCTTCATCCTGGCCCTGGTAGGGTCCACAGGGCGACCACTCCTTGACCCTTTCCTTCGCACTCTGAGGGGCCCGCTCTCCATTAATCTGGTGGTGTTGAGCACCTGCGGGGCGGTCACTCTCAGGCACTTCTGAGCCCTCTGATATATTGTCCTCCTCCTCCTGGTCGTCTTCATCATCATCTTCCTCTTCTTTCTCAAACACCCGCTCTTCTCCACCTCTCTGGGGCCAGAGAAAGAAGCAGGCAGAGTTAGAGTTCTTCTAGTCCCGGATGGAATCCAGTGTCCGACGCCACCTTTGACAACAACACGGAGTAACTTTTACGCTGTCGTTTCCGTGCCAGGCTCTGGGTTAATAAAGCCCTCAATAGCCAAGTCTTACTAAACTCGCTCAACAACCCCCAGGGGTCGCTACTATCAGCAATTCTCGGTTTACAGCCGAGGAAACTGAGGCTCCGGCAGATCAGGTCACTGACCAAGATCACCGCGTTCCGAGTCCGCGGGGACCGTGGACGAACGCCAGCCACCTGACGTCCCGCTCCCTCCCGGGACTCTAGTGCCCGCCAACTTCGCCCGCACCTGCCCGGTGCGCTCACCTTGCTCCGCGCCGCGCGTGCGCTAGCGGCCGGCGGCGCCCGTCCTGGCCTGTCTCCGCGGGGCAGTGCGAGCGCTCCCAAGCGGGTGCGCTCCAGACGGCCCCGTGCCGCCTCCTCTTCCAGCAGCCCCTGCACGCGGCCGCGAGTAAGGCGGCCGCTGGGGCCGCCGCTGCCCCCGAGGTAGCGCACGACTTCCCGCAGGCTCACGGGCCGCGCCGGGCCGCCCGCCCGCGCCGCGCCCCCCTCCGGCGGCGGCTGTGGCTGCGGCGGTGGCGGCTGCTGCTGCTGTGGCGGCGCCGGCGGCGGCGGCTCCCGGGCGGCGACGGCGGGCGGCGGTGCACGGCGCGGGCCGGCTGGGGGCGCCGCGGCCGGGGGCGCGGCGGGCGCTGGTGGTGGCGCGGCCAGGGGCGCGGCCCGCTGCGCCCGAGAACCCGGCTGCGCGGGGCCGGGAGAAGGGGGCGCTGTGGCGGCGGCCGC
>JAQHUG010000547.1:280047-401383 GCA_028555095.1 Dicrostonyx torquatus | reverse complement strand
TGACCCGGAGCACGGCGCGCTGCTGGATCAGTTTCTCGAGCTCCGCGCGCGTGCGCTCGGGCTCCGGGCCGTGCCGCCGCCGCACCATCCGGCAGATGCGCTCCAGGTCCGGCCGCGCCTTGCGCGAGCGCAGCGAGTCGATGGTGTCCAGAATCCACTCTTGGTAGTGCGGGGAAGCGGCGGACGACGAGGTGGCGGCCGCCGTGGTGGCGGCCGCCGCCGTCTCCGGCGGGGGTAGGGCCGGGGGCCCCGCCATGCCTCCCGCCCGGCCCGGCTGCACGGTGCGCGCTGCCTCCCTCCCAGCGCGGCGCCCCCTCCCCGCTCTCCTCCCTCCGCCGCTGCCCGCCTCCTCCGCCTCCCCCCGGGGGGCGCAGCGCCTCGGCGGAGCGGCGGCGGCGCTGCTGTTTCTTCGCAAAAAAAAAAAAAAAAAAAAAAAAAAAGAGAGAGAGCGGAGAGCGCGCGAGAGAGACAGAAAAAAAAATAGTGAGAGAGAAAGAAAAGAGGAAAAAATATGCACACACTCACTCACTCGCACGCACGCACACAACAGCCCCGCTTCTGCTGGGCGCGCGCGGGGCCGGGGATGCGAGGAGGGAGGAGGGGAGCGCGGCGCGGCCGGCCCCTCCCCGCCGCCGCCGCCGCACGCGCGCCCTGCGCCCGGGACACTCCGGCCCCCCTTCCTGCTCGCCCTCCCCCGCTGCCCGCCTTCCTCGCTCCCTCCCACCCCCACGCGCCCGCTTTTAAGGTGGAGCCCAGGCCCCCGCCCGCCCCGTGTACCCGGCTCTCTAGCTCACTCCGGCTTGCTCCGGCCCCCCCTTACAACTCCCGCGCGCTTTTTAAGGAGGCGCCGCGGAGTTGGCGCCGGATCGGGGGCGGGGAGCGCGGCGGGCGGGGGAGGGGGAGCGCGGGGGGGAGGGGACAGGGGGCGGGCGGGGCGCGCGGGCGGCGTTCGGCCGCCCTCCAGCCATTGGGCGCGGGACCCAGACGTCCTCGGCGCCCAGCCCCCTCTCCACGCCTCCCCGCGCGCAGCGCTCTCGGGACCGCACTTACCGGGAACTAGCCGAGCCGCGGCCCGTCGCGCCGCGCTTCTGGGGAGCCGCGGAGAGCTCACCAGCGGCCCTGCCGCACCTAGATGAGGGTTTGGGGGCGTGCGGGGCTCCCCTTCTTCTACCCGGCTGATCCCACTGCAGTTCGGCCGCACCGATCCGGGCACCTTCCTCCAGTGCCCCTTCGGTCCAGGACTAGACGAAGTAGGGGTGCGAGCAGATTTGAGAACCCCGAACTCAGGGTCAAAGGACAGTTTGCCCACCCCACCCCTCCTTTCTCTGGCGGGGGCGGAGGAAGTGCAGGAATTCCAGCTAAGTCCGGTTTCTCCAGGGTCCCCGAGCCGGGGTCTCCAGAGCCTGGACGCTGAGGTCTGAAATTCTCTTTCCAACACCCTGAGGGTGTGACGGTGTGATCGAAGTCGGGAATACCAGCGACACTTTTATTTTAAAACAAAACTTTATTGGTAATAGTTTTCAAATATGTTTACAACAGCACACTGTTCAAGAGGAAGTCTCATCCTTCCAGCACACAGGTTGAACGGCCCCCCTCGCCCACCCGGGGCCCCCACCCAGGCCTGAGAGCTCCTCCTGTTTGGGAGAAGTTACAAGAGGGACAAACACAGGGATAACTGGGATAATTTCCCCAGTCGCTCCCCACCTTTCTATTGAGAGAAAAGCACAATCAGACTTGGGGGTGCAGTGAGTGGGGATGCACAGCAAGAGGTGATGGACAGCTGACAGCTAAGCTAAAAGTGAGGCGCCCAGGATCGGGAGGGGCTTCTTTAAGGGGGCTGATGCGCGGAAGAATTGGCATGAGACCCCTGGAGAGGGGGCCGGGAAGCTAGCAGCACAGGGCGAGGTTCAAAGCCCAGTTCCTTCCTTGACAAGAGTCAGTTGGCTACCCCGGCCTCATCAGAGTGGATTTGGGGAGTGGCGAGGGGGTTTGGGAGGGGTGGGACAGTTTGGAGGATGGGAGGCACTGGTGGAACTTAATTTAAATGAAAATTAAAAAAAAAAAGAAAAAAACCCTACTAGCAAGCAGCCCTCTGTACATGTGACTAAAATCTCCCTCTCCAAGTAGGACTGCATGGAAGGGAAGGTTGGCTTTTCTGTTCATCCTTAGTGTCCAGTGCAGGGGTGGGGGTGGAGGCTGGGGCGAGTTTGCGCCCCTCTTTCCATACCCTGCCCTTGGATACACCAGTAAGACGGGGTGTGACTGGAGCTGAGAAATCCATTGAAAACAGGCAGAGAAGTGTGGGGGAGAAGGGGAGCAGCTGATGTTGCCCCTTCCCCATATCTGGCTTTCCTGCTCTCCCTAACCTGGGGGTGTGGAGTGGGTGTTAATTTTGATGCATGGAACTCTAGGGCCCTCTGGCTGTTCGATCCAACCCTCCCACCCCCAACCGGAAAAAAAAAAAGAGAAAGAAAGAATGAAAGAAAACCCATGGGGCACAAGCACACCCCTAAAACTCAGTAAACTCCTTGCCACATTTCTCATTGATGGAGACCCGGATCTCTTCCTCCTCATAGTCGTCAAAGTTACTCGTGTCCCCAGGGCCTTTAAACTTTGGTATGAAGGGAGCTTCCACCTGGAGAGGGATCAAAAATCACCCAGAGCTCATTAGCTGATCTCACACCACTACAACAATAAAGATGAATGGCATAATATTCAGGAGACATTTGCTGTGGCCCAGGCCCTTGCTCAACGTTAGTGTACTGTGTCTTCTTTGCAACCCAACTTACCAAATGGAAGTCATTTCCCAGAGAATATTTCCTGCCCAAGACCACAAAGTGGCCAGAAGACCCCAGCATCCCATGTCCAGTCCCTTACCAGCTCCAGGAAACCTTTGGTGTTTGATCCTGGGCTTAACAGGCCATTCACAAGATCCTGTCACTACCTCCTACCCTTTCCCCAACTTTGGACATGCTGGAAAAAATGAAACCCACCTTTCTCTGATAGATGGCAATCCAGTCAGTCGTGGCAAACCACTTGTGGTTCTTAATGTCATTGACCCCATTCTTGAGGTTCCCAAAGCGCTTGGTAAGATCCACCTGCAGAAGGTTCCGTAGCAGGTCCTTCAAGTCAGAGCTGAAGTGGGATGGGAACCGCACCTGGAAGGGGGTGCAGATAGAATGGGATGCTGCTCACAGATTCAGGGGTACAGAATGTTGCCTTTTCCACTTTTTAAGACAGCATCCCCCTCCCCTCCTGCCCCCTACACTCACAAGATATCTCTTAAGTAGCCATGGCTTCTGAGTAGGCCTGGCTGTCCTGGAACTCGATCTGCAGACCAGGCTGCTTTGAACTCAGAAATCTACCTGCATCTGCCTCCCCAGTGCTGGAATTAAATTTGTGCTCCACCACTCCATGCACAACAGATCTTAATGTGTAGCTAAGCAGGCCTTGAACATCTGATCCTGTCTCCTAGCCTCCTGAGTGTGAGAACTTCAGGCGTTTATCACTACACTCTGGCTGAATGGTACCCGTTTTATCTAACAGTCCTACAGGGGAAAATCTGTTAAGATGGTTTGTTGGACTGTGGTGGCACTCACTTATAATCCCAGCACTCAGGCAGAGGCAGGCGGATCTTTGTGATTGAGTTATTTAAGGCCAGCCTGATCTACATGGTAAGTTCCAGACCAGCCAAGGCTACATAAAACCTTGCCTCGAAAGAAAGAAAGGAATAAAAAAAAAAAAAAAGGCTCATTGTTGGACCAATGGAAGGCTCTGCTCTTGGGGAGGACCTGGGTTTGATTCCCAGGACCCACATGGTGGCTCACAACCACCTGTAACTCTGGCCTCAGGGGATCCAATGCCTTTGGCCTACAAGGGTACCTACACTATGTGTACATACCTACAGACACACAAATATATACATAATTGAAAAACTAAAGTAAGTAAAGTGTGAACAGAAATGGCTTGTTGGAGCTAGCTACTGCGCTGCAGCAGGTCAGTAGCTCACCACACAGTACTCTGCCTTAGGCCCTAGCCGCCATGCAAACAAAAAAGTTATATGTCGAGTCCCCTCTGGGTTTGCTGGCTTAGGAATTCTGGGTAAGGTCTGAGAATCCATTATCCCAAGGTCACAGGAAACAGAACTGTAGGGAGGTTTATCTCAGGTCTGAAGACTTAGATCCTCATTTAGGATTCTTCAGCCAGCTCTGTTGGAGTCTGCAGATTCCAGCCATCCACCTCCAGAGGCTCTGCACATCCCTGTCCAGCCTCTGGATTTATACCCATAAGAACTGACTTCCAGGGCTGGAGAGATGGCTCAGAGGTTAAAAGCACTGGCTGTTCTTCCAGAGGTCCTGAGTTCAATTCCCAGCAACTACATGGTGGCTCATAACCATCTGTAA
Source organism: Dicrostonyx torquatus (assembly GCA_028555095.1). NCBI lineage: Eukaryota > Metazoa > Chordata > Mammalia > Rodentia > Cricetidae > Dicrostonyx > Dicrostonyx torquatus. The sequence continues at coordinate 396,980 of JAQHUG010000547.1, read as the reverse complement.
TGAGATCTGGCGCCCTCTTCTGACCTGCAGGCATACATGCAGACAGAATACTGTATACATGGGAGTAGAGTGGAGAAAAATGTATAGCTCAATGAAACAGTAAAAAAAAAAAAAAACTGACTTCAAGGAGCCAAGGGTGCCGGCACAAGCCTGTCATCCCGGCACTTTGGAGGCTAATGCAGGAAGGTTGAGTGCCAGGGATACATAGTGAGATCCTGCTGTAAAAGAAACAAAACAGGGGCTGGAGAGATGGCTCAGAGGTTAAGAGCATTGCCTGCTCTTCCAAAGGTTCTGAGTTCAATTCCCAGCAACCACATGGTGGTTCATAACCATCTGTAATGGGGTCTGGTGCCCTCTTCTGGCCTGCAGGCATACACACAGAGAGAATATTGTATACATAATAAATAAATATTTAAAAAATAAATTAATTTAAAAAAACAAAAGAAACAAAACATTGCCAGGTGGTGGTAGTTCATGCCTTTAATCCCAGCATTCGGGAGGCAGAGGCAGGTGGATCTCTGTGAGTTCGAGGCCAGCCTGGTCTACAAGAGCTAGTTCTAGGACAGGCTCCAAAGCCACAGAGAAACTCTGTCTCGTGTCTCGAAAAACCAAAAACAAGTGGGGTGGTCATGGCTCACACCTTTAATCCCAGCACTTGGGAGGCAGATCTCTGCACTTGGGAGGCAGATCTCTGTGAGTTCGAGGCCAGCCTGGTCTACAAAGTGAGTTTCAAGACAGGCCCCAAAGCTACAAAGAAACCCTGTCTCAAAAAAAAAAAAAAAAAAAAGAAAGAAAGAAAGAAAGAAAAAGCAAACAAAAACACAAACGGGCTGGAGAAAAGGCTCAGCAGGTAAAGGTACTTGTTGCCAAGCCTGATAATCTGAGCTTGATACCCAAGGCACACTTGGTGGGAGGAGAGAACTGATTCCTGAAAGCTGTCCTTGACTCACAGACGCTGACACAGGGGCACAGACACAATGAACAGATATAAACAAACTGAAGGCAATAAAAGCAGAGAAAGGAAGAAATGAGAGAGGAGGAAAGGAAGATAGGGAAGGCAGACTAGCAAGAAAAGCAGACCCAAAGGAAGAAAAGAAAGACAAAAGGAAAGAAAACAACTGGTTCCTGCTACTCCTTTCATGGGCTGTGTGACCTTGGCCAGGGTCCTTAACCTCTCCAGGCCTGCACCGCCACATCCCAGGGTTCTGTGTGGTGTGTGTGGTGAGATAACAAGATCAGGGCCCGTGGGAACTGTAAATTGCTACAAAGAAGGGGATTATGCTCAGCTGTGCGGTGGCGCACGCCTGTTAGCCTAACGCAGGACTTGGGAGGCAGCAGTAGGACCCTGAGTTCAAGGGTGACCTTGATTACCCATGGAGCTGGAGTCCAATCTGGGACGCTTGTTTTTAAAACAACATGAGGGAATTCTCTCACTTTCTCCTCTCATCATCCATGGACTTCTGTTGTTGGAGCTTTTTTTTCCTTCCGGTTTTTCAAGACAGGGCTTCTCTGTATAACAGCCCTAGTTGTCCTGAAGCTAGCTTTGTAGACCAGACTGGCCTCAAATCACAGACATCCACCTGCCTCTGTCTCCCACGTGCTGGGATTAAAAGTGGGCGTCACCACTGTCCAGCTCATGGACTTTTTTGTACTAAGCCACCATCTTTGACATTTCAATTTTCCATTTAGTGTTTCTTCTGAGTGACATCCTGTAACAGGTCTAAACTCTCTTTCCCTAACCTCACAATAATCCTCCTACCTCAGCCTTTTGAATGCTAGGATAGTAGCTATCAGCCTAGTCTACATAGTAACATAGTAAATCTAACCTAGTCAGGGCTACAAAGTGAGATGTTGTCTCAAAAAAAAAGAAGCTAAGCCTGGCAGTGGTGGTGCACTCCTTTAATCCCAGCACTTGGGAGTTCGAGGTCAGCCTGGTCTACAAGAGCTAGTTCCAGGACAGGCCACAGAGAAACCCTGTCTCGAAAAACCAAAAGAACCAAAAATGAAAAAGAAAGAAAGAAAAGAAGCGAAGCCCATGCTGCCACACCCCCTGGCTGTTTGTTGTTTCTCTTCTCTATGGAAGGTGCTGACATTTCACTCACAGGGGATGGTGAGTGTATGCCCAGCCCTGAGTTCCACAACACAGAGCGGGTGTCCTGAGTTCCACAACACAGAGCGGGTGTCTTCCGACCTTCCAGAGGTCAGATGGCTGATTCCCTAGTTTCCAGATGGGTAAATGAGGCTCAGATAATCAAGTAGGTTTGTCTCCATTTCACCCAGTAGCTGTTGCACGGCTGGGCCCTAGAGCTGAGCCATGCCCACAACTGTCTCAAGCATATGGAGACTTGGAGCCAACCAGCGGCTGTTGTCCAAGATGCTGAAGAGTGGGGTGACAGCCAGGCTCCCCTGCTAGGTGGGGTTGCTGAACACAGAGCTGGGATTCTCAGCACTGCCCCCCACTGAGGGGTGCAAACTCAGATCAGTCATACTCTCTTTCTGTACCTCAGTTTTCTCACCTCTCCTACAGGGGTGCCCTTTCTTCAGGATATGGCTAAAGAGTGACCCGGGGCTAATGAATGCTGAGGACACAAACAGTCCTCCTGAAAGGAACACTGATGGGGTTGTCTCTGTAACCCAGACTGGTCTGCAACTCATGGCAATCCTCCTGCCTTGGACTACTTAAGAGTGCTGCTATTATAGGCCTGTGCCACGGTGCCAAGGTGACTAAGGAGACCCCACGTCTAGAAAGGGTATATAGACAGCAGGATGAGGTTTGCTGGGATGGCTGGGGCAGACACATGGGAACAAGTTTGTTCTGGTCTGCCAGGGTAGCACTTTCTGTAACCAGGGTTCTGATGTGGCTCAGGCTTCCTCAGTTCTGTCAGTTGTGAGATAGATGTTCCAAAGCATTGGTGAGAGAGAGAGAGAGAGAGAGAGAGAGAGAGAGAGAGAGAGAGAGAGCGCCACTCCCGATTTGAGAAGTTTCCAGATTATGTCAACAGTGGCGTTCCATGGTGGGCAGGACCAGGGAGACAGTTGTGTGTACGTGTCTGTGTTGCTGGGGTATATACATGCTAGGCCACTGCTCTACTACTGAGCCACACCCCTGTTCCTTGATTTTTCTGTTTCACTAGTTAGCCCAGGCTCTCTTGAAAATTTCTATGTGGCCCAGGCTGGCCTCAGACTTTAAGATGCTCCTGCCTCGGGCTCCTGGGTGTTAGGATGATGGGTTGGTGGGGGAAATGTGGAAGGCTGTTTTGGTTCCTTCCAGGGATGAGCTCCATATCCTGGCCTCACCTTCCCAGAGACGATTTTCTCGTAGATCTGGATAGGCTGGTCAGCGAAGAAGGGCGGGTAACCAGCAGCCATCTCGTAGATGAGGACCCCGAGAGCCCACCAGTCCACAGCCTTGTTGTAGCCCTAGAGCAAGATGGGGGGCCATTCGATGAAGCAAGAAGGTGAAGAGGAGATGATTCCTCAGGGGCAGGGCGGGCTAGTGAGGTGGAGTAGGCCTCAGGGGTGGGGCAGGCTGGTGAGGTGCCTACTTTGCTCAGGATAATCTCAGGGGCCAAGTACTCAGGGGTCCCACACAAGGTCCAAGTACGGCCTTTCACACGCTTGGCAAAACCGAAGTCTGTCACCTGTAGGCACAAGAATAGGCAGTAGGTAGGAAGAAGGGCTGCAGGCTTCCATGTGCCCGGGAGCGCCCTCCCCCGGCCACGGGCACCTGAATATAGCCCTGCTGGTCGATGAGAAGGTTCTCGGGCTTCAGGTCCCGGTAGATGAGGTCCAGGGAGTGCAGATACTCAAAGGTCAGGACGATCTGCGCCGCGTAGAAACGGGCATGGGGCTCGCTGGTGGGGACAAGCCAGGAGGGGATGTGTGGGTGAGCATGACCACATCCGAGTGGTCCAGCAAATGGGTCTATATGCCCACAGAGTAAGACATCCCGTGTCTAGCTAATCAAAATGTAGATTCAAGGCTGGGCATGATGCCATGCTCTAGTAGTCCCAGCTATGTGGGGGGCTGAAGTAGACCCAGGATTCCAAAGACAATCCGGGTAACACACACCCAACCAGTAGTGCAAAAACTGGGGAGCCTGACATGGTGGCACATATCTGTCACCGGAGCACTGGGAGGCTACATCATGCGTTCCAGGCCAGCCCAGACTACTTAGTGAGACCCTGTGTTAAAAACAAAACAAAAAAATAAAGCTTTCCACCTCCCCAGATTCTAAGCTATATAATTCTATACCAAACTCAGCTAAAAGAAACTTGAGCTGGAAGGCTTAGAGGGGACAGGCGCCTAGGTGAGGAGTCACCTTGCCCAAGAAAGCAGTTTAAGGGGTTTTGTCTGATAATAAGAGTTTTGGAAGAAAGTCACCAGGGTCCAGACAAGTGTCAAAACAAAGGCCACCTTGCCAGGCATGATGGCGTACACCTTGAACTCCAGGGTTCCAGAGACCTGTAAGTTTTAGGTCAGTCTGGTCTACATGTAAGTTCCAGGTCAGCCAAAGTTACATAATGAGACCCTGTCTCAAAACAAAACAAAAATAACCCCCAAACACCCAATAGGGTCAATTACCAAGGACTACAGGTCAAGCAAAGCTGAAGCTCACAAAATGAGGACAACTTTTAGAGGACCCCAGGGAGGGGAGTGGTGACTCTCAGCAGCTGCCCAGAGAAAGTAAAGGAAACAGGGGAAGCCACGCTGTCTGAGTTACCAGCAAGGAGGGCAGCCACAGGGCAGTAGACAGCCACACGGAAGGGAGGAGGGCTTTAGAGAAAAGGGAGCGCAAAGGACCAGAAAACCATGCTCAGGGTCTGGCCAGCATTCGAAAGATGACAGAAATGAAAGGGAAGGTCATGCACTTCTGACTAAGGCAACCCTCACAGTGGCGCATGGAGACTTGGCTTTCTGATTTGGTTCTGAAGATGGTTGCTTGTGTTTTGAGATGGGCTTTCTATGCAGTCTAGGCTAGCCTTGAACTCCTGATCCTCCTGTCTCGACATCCTCAGTGCTGGGATGAGAGGTGTGCACCACCACACTTGACAAGATGTTTGGATTTTAGTGTATACAAGATATATTTATATCTACTTGTTAAGTGACATATTAGTATAAAATTTAAAACTACATAAAATTATTCACTAATTTAAAAAAAAATCTTGCTAGGTGCGATGGTGAGTCTCTGTGGCTCCGGGAAGCTGAGAGAGAAACAGAGTCAGCCTAGGATTTGAGGGTTAGCCTGGACTACATAGTATGATCTTTCTCTCTCTCTTTCCCGTTTCTGTTCTGGTCACTCAGCTTGGCTGGCTGAAACATCACAAATTGCTTAGCATAACAGGAACAAAACGTCACAGGGGCAGAGTGTGGTGACAGCCACCTGTCACATCAGCACTCAGGAGGTAGGACCAAGAGGATCTTGAGCCAAAGACCAGCTCTGGCTCTATAGTAAGACTCCATCAATAAACAACACACACACACACAGCAAGACCCCATCAATAAACTACACACACACACACACACACAGCAAGACCCCATCAATAAACTACACACACACACAGCAAGACCTCATAAATAAACAACACACACAAACAAACAAAACAAAATAAAATCCCACCAGAACCCAGAGACATCACTTTTCATTTCTAAGCAGACTGGACTCTTCTATGTCCCTGGATGGTGGCCCCTGGGTAGCAGGGGTGGGGCCTGCTTACCTGAACCTTCCGATCCGTCGTAAGTGGGAGAACATCTCCCCACCAGGTATATACTCCATGACCATGTATAAGTTTGAGTTGTCCTGTGGGAGACAAAGAGAGTCAAGGCCCTGGCTCCAGGCACTGGGCCCCAGTTGAAGATCACAGTGGCATGGAGGAGCAAGCACAAAACCTCAGTGACAACTATCTTCCCAATGACCCATGCTTCAAGCACCAGGAGCTGCATTTTCTGTGGGAACAGGAAGAGGCAGCTGCTGCTCTGTTCTCACAGGGGAGAAAGAGAGGACTTGGGCCCTGCTAGCTGTCCTTCTGCAGTGGCTACTGTTTCAATTTCAGTTTCATCATCTGCAAACAGGTAAGACAGGCCACAGAGCAAACACATGGGCATGATGGCACATAGCTGAGTCTCAGCTGCTGCGGTGGGCGAAGACTTTGAGATCAGCCTGGGCTGTAGATTAAGAAAACATAAGCCCTGCTAAAAACAAAAGTCTGACGGGTTGCTGGAGAGGTAGCTCTGCCTTTCCAGGCTCACAACCAAAGAACAGAAGGTTACTATGGGACTGGGGACGCGGCTCAATGGTAGAGCACTTGTCTCCCCCGCACAGAGCCCTGCGTTCCATTTCCAACACTGCAAGAAACAAAACAAAATTGATGAGGAACCATGTTGCACACCTATGATTCCAGCTCTCAGGAAGCTCAGGCAGGAGGGATTGTAAATTCTGGGCCAACCTGGGCTACATAGTGAGACCCTGTCTCAAAAAACAAAAACTATGCCAGGCATGGTGGCTCATTCCTTTGATCTCAGTACTTGGGAGGCAGAGACAGGCAGATCTCTGAGTTTGAGGCCAGCCTGGTTTACAGATCAAGATTCAGGACAGCCAGGGCTACACAGAGGAACCCTGCCTTGGAAAAAAACCAAAAACAAAAAAATCAAAAACCTATGAACTTCTGTATAGCTTCTGCATGGGGAACTTCTGGGACAGGCTCTGGTGGGGACAGGCTCTGGTGACTGTGTCTGAGAGGCATTCCCACAGGTTCTTATGCACCTGCAAGAACTCCTTAGTCTTACAACCTCACAATAGGAGGGTTGTGCTGAGTCCCATTTCACAGATGAGAAGAGCAAGGCCCAGTGTGGTCAGTGCCTCTCCTGCAGGGCACAGTGAGGTGCAGTTCCCTGGTTGCCGAGTGATGGTTTGGGTTCCTGGAATGAGTCGGGGTGGTGACTCTGGAGGTCACTCAGGCTGGGTGACGCGCCCAAAGTTATTGAACTAGCAGTTGACTAGCTGAAGAGCTCAACTAGAGGGGTCCAGGGCCCCAGTCCACCCGTTTCTGGCATTCTTCCTCCAAGGGTCTTCTTCCTTGAAAGTGGGTGGCCCCAGCCCAGGGGATCAGGAGGCCATGCTGGCCAGGAGCCACCACCCTCCACCCTCCTGAAGCCCTGGCTGTGGTCCTTACCTTGAAGGAGAATTCAAGTCTGACCAGGAACGGGAAGTTGACTGCCTGCAGGATGCGCTTCTCATTTAGAGTGTGCTCAATCTGCTTCAGTTTCACCACCTGAGGCAGGAGAGAGGCGTGGGAAGACCAGGAATATGGAGTGGGGGCTATTTCTTTAGCCAGATACCCATGGCCCTGGCTGCGTGCTGAGAGCTGAGAGCCCTTGTGTGGCACACGACCAGGGCAGAGAGCATGTATAGGAGCCCCCAAAACCAGAAGAATCTTGGGGGAGGGAGCCCCTATCAGACACTCGGAAAAGTCTGGAAAGTGGAGGGGAACCAGAGAAGGCTACCTGCAAGAGTAGGAGACTTAATGACACCAGAGAGACCCAAAAAGGCATGGCAGCTTAGAAATCAATTTTTCTTTTTCTGGTCAAGCATTTTTTTTTTTTATCTCTTATGGTGCTGACATGGGACCCAGGACTTTGCATGTACTAGATTAGCTCTTGATGGCTGAAACTTTAAACTTATTTCTATTTCTGTTGTGGGCGACCTGTGCACGCCAAGGCATACATGTGGAGGTCAGAGAACAAGCTAAGGAAGTCTGTCCCCCTTTTCACCTGAGTCCTGGAGGTCAAATTTGGGCCATCAGGCTTGGTGGCACCTTTCCCTGCTGAGCCATGTTGCCAGTGCCACCTCAGCAACAGGCATATGTAAAACAACTGTGTCCTGGCAAGTTTTCAGCCTCTGCAGTCTTCCTTGCCTTTCCATGGATTTATAGGTTCAGGATGACCTGGCTTTGGTGTACACTTGAAGGACTGAGGCAGGAGGATCTGGAGTTCAGGATCAACTTTGGCTACATGAGATCCTATCTCAAAACACACTCACACACTCACACCCCGAAAATAAAATTCAGTGCATTCTAAACTACTTAACATGAAAAAAAATCACAAAATGTTTCATTGGGCACAGTGGTGCATGCCTGTGATCTCAGCATTCACGAAGACCTCACGTGTGAGGGCAGCCTAGGCTACACACCAAGACCTTGCCTCAAAAACAAGACTGTCAAATTTGATCCAAATCTGGTGAGCTGAGTTCAATTCCTAGAACCCACACGGCAAAAAGAGAGTACGACTCCTGCTGTCCTCTGTCCTCTACACTCTTGCTGTGGCTCTCATCCCCCAACCCCCAGTTAAAAAATGTAACAGAAACAAAACAGCAGCAACTGAGCCTGGTGTAGCAGTGCATGCAGTCTAAAAATCCCAGCACTTAGGAGGCAGGGCAAGCAGGAGCTCAGGGCTAGCCTTGGCTACATAGAATTTGAAGCAAGCCTGGGTGGTGGTAGTGCATGCTTTTAATCCCAGCACTTGGAAGGCAGAGGCAGGTAGATCTCTGTGAGTTTGAAGCCAGCCTCGTCTACAGTGTGAGTTCCAATCAAGATAGGCTTCAAAGCTACAGAGAAACCCTGTCTCAAAAAACCAAAAGAATGGCTTGGATAGATGACAGTATCTTAAAACCAATCAACCAATCAGCTTTACGTGCAGGTAGCATAGAAATGACTATGACAGATCCACTGTATTAACTGCAAAACATGGTTAAAATAAATTTCAGGGACGGGTATGTAGCCCAGTGGTAGAGCACTTGATTAACAGATGTGGGTCTTGAGTTCTAGCCCCAGTAGCTGGAAAGAAAAAAAATTCACCTGTTTCTTTGTACACTTTTGATGGGCTGGCAAGAAAATGTCAAAATCCTGCGCACCTTATTAGGCCAGGATTGGGGGGGAAGGGCCTTGGGATTCCCACAGGGCAGGGTTCCCTGCCCCCTCTTAAGGAAGCAGGGCGAGGGAGGAGGAATACTGGGGGTGCAGGAGGGCTGGGGACAAGGGGAGTAAATGTAAATTTCTCTTTTAACAATTAAAAAAAAAAAGAAAATGTCAAAATCCCTCTGTTAGGCTACAGAGGCAGCTCAGTGGTAGAGCAACTCCCTAGAAAGCAAAAGACCCAGGACTACACACAAACAGAAATAAAGTCCAATGAAGAAATCCTGTGACCCGTGCTGTGTCTCGGTGTCAGCATCAAACAGGATCAGAGATATTCAAGGGTCTGGACACGTAGCTTAGTGGCCAAAAGCAAGTGTGAACGCATTTTGCAGAAGACTAGAGTTTGATTCCCAGCACCCATGTCAGGTGGCTCACAAATGCCTTTAGCTCTAGCTCTAGCTCCTGGGGGATCCAATGCCTCTAGCTGCCACAGGTACCTACAAACACACCCACAGGTGTGCGCACACCTGCACCCACAGGTACACGTGCTCACACACACAGTTTTAAGGATAAGTCTTTATGGAAGGATGAGGGATGGCTCAGTTGGTAAAGTGCCTACAGCAGAAGCATGAGGACCTGAGTTCAGATCCTTAGCACCCTTGGAAAAGCCAGGTGTGGTGGTGTGCGCCTACAACCCCAGCGCTGGTAGGGGAGACAGGTGGTGCTTGGTGGCCGGCCAGCCCCACTCCAAGCTTGGTAAAATAGAGCGGGGAGCCAGGTGTGGTATTGCATTTTCTTCCAGGAGGCAGAGGAAGGCAGATCTCTTTAGTTTGAGGCCAGTTCGAGGCCAGCCTGGTTTACAGAGTGAGTTCCAGGGATAACCAGGGCTATACAAAGAAACCCTGTTTCAAAAAACATAGTGATGATGATGATGATGACAACAACAGTGACTAAAGGAAAGACCTGGTATAGATTATATCTCTTCCTCGTACATGCATACACAGACACAAAAATACACACTTGTACATATGCAGTCTTTATGAAAAGCTGCAAATGGTGGCACACATCTGTCACCCAGGTACTCTGGAAGCAGAGGCAGGAGGATCTCAAGTTTGAAGGGAGTCTGGCTACACAGTGAGACTCCATTTCCAAACAAAGTTTTTGTTATTTTAAGGCAGGGTATCTCACAGCCAGGACGGCAAAGGAATCGCTGTGAGGACAACCTCGACTTCCTCAATCACCTGCTCCCTCTTCAGTGCTGGGATGTTCCCTCACACACAGCTTTAAAATAAAATTCCGTGTGTGCCTGTGTATGCATTCATGTGTGCACATGCATGTTGAGGATGACCATGGGTGGGGAGTTTCGTCAATCAGAGGCAAGGAGAGGCAGGTGGATCTCTGAGTTCAAGGACAGCCACAGCTACACAGAGAAACCCGATCTCATAAAACAAAACTATTCTGCGTGTTTGTGTGTGTCCAGGTGTGTGTACCACAGCACGTGTGGAGATCAGAGGATAACTGGGTCTAGGTCCTCACCTTCCATCTTGTTTAATGGTAGGCTCCTGTCTGCTGCTACACAGGACAGGCTGGATGCCGTGAGCCCCCTCCCAGGAGCTCTCTCCCTAGCTCCCAGCGAGTCCTGACACAGAGAGTGTCCCTGTGCTGGGCTTTGTGTGCACTCTGGGAACTGAACACTGATCCCCATGCTTGCCTGCAAGTGACTAGTCCACCAGGGCTATCTCTTCAGCCTTCCAACTCGTTATGTTTCTTTCTTTAAATTCACTTTCTGTATGTTTGTGGGGGTGCATGCTTATGCCATTGACATACTTGGAGAGGTCAAAGGACACTTGATCTTGGCCAAAGGACAACTTGTAGGAGTGGCTCTCTTCTTCCACCGTGTGCGTTCTGGGGACTGAACTAAGGTTAGCATACTTGGTGGCAAGCGCCTTTAACTCACTGAGCCTTCTCTCCACTCCCATCCTCTACCACACGGTTTTGAAACAGGCTGATCAACAAGACACACACACACACACACACACACACACACACACAAATACATTTTTCAAAGAACTTCTGTGTAAGTTCAGTGATGATGGCGCACACCTTTAATCCCAGCACTGAGGAGACAGAGGCAGGTAAATCTCTGCCAGTTCAAGGCCAACCCCTGGTCTACAAAGTGCTACATAGAGAAACCCTATCTTGAAAAACCAAAAAAAAAAAAAAAAGGAACCGTGTAAACCTTACTTTCTCCAGAAGATCCTGGCTGTCTCTGAACAGCTGTATGTTCGTGTGTTCTTGTGGGGGGTGGTACATGCCCTTATCACCCTTGGGGCTGACAGACTGTGGAGGACAAGGGACTCGGGGACAGGTTCAAAGACACTACTGAATACAAATGGCAAAGTTTGCAGAGTTCTGGCCTGTGTGTGCAGCAACACTGTGACCCTCACATCCTTTCCCACTTATTTCATCTTTTGCAGAGGTGAGGATGGAACCTAGGGCCTTGAAAATGTTGGTCAAGTACTCTGCCTCTGAGCTGCACCCTAAAATATAGTGGACATTAAACCACCAGTGGAGACCTTTGTGAGTTCAAGGCCAGCCTGGTATACAAAGCAAATTCCAGGACAGTCAGGGCTGTTACACAGAGAAACCCTATCTCGAAAAACCAGAAAAACAAAACAAAAAACCCACCAGTGGAATACTTACAATGCCTAAGAAAAGATGCACACATCCACTTCCCCCTCCTGAACTTGGCAGTGTTTTGTAGAGATGAGAAAGCCGGGCAGCTCGTCACCTTACCTTCTGTTTGTCCAAGATCTTCATGGCGTAGTGGTTCCCAGTCTCCTTGTGCTTCACAAGCATCACTCGTCCGAAGGAGCCGGTGCCAAGGGTCTTGATTCTATCAAACTGGTCCAACTGGGCTGTATTCTGTGGACAGGGATGGGAGGGCTCAGGGGTGCCTCTCTGCATACTTTTGGGCTGGGGAGTCCCCTATGCCACCGGCAGAGGGGGCCCTGGGGAGTAGGTGGAGATGACCCAGGGGACATTCTTCCAGGCAGGGTGGCAGGGGCCAGATCCGGCCTTGGCCTGGGGCCCAGGAGTTGCGGGCAGCTGCATGGTGAGCAGGGGCTGCCAGGTGCAAGGGTACAAGTGGGGTGGGGGCCTGGTGATGAGAAGCAGGGGTCACTGTGGGCATGTTAGAAAGGAATGGGGCAGGGCTGGGTAGGGCACACAGTGGCAGAGCTGGGTACTGTCCACTGGGAACTGCTCAGTCTGAGGTGCTTACCTGAGATGGGCTCTCCCATTTTTTCAGGAAGTCTTCCTTGGCCTTGGCTAGGAACTCTTTCACTGGGGGTAGAGAAGAGAAGGTTAGGGGGAGAGTCCCTGCTTCAAGGCATATCAAGATTTTCTGCTCTGGTGGAAAGTGGGGTGCAGCTGTTTCTAACCAGAGTCTGATATTTTACCAGTGTTCTTGGGGGATTCTAGAGGCAACCTGGGGAATCTTGATTGGACTGGGACCTGAGTACCCTTTTAATTACAGAGGTGGGTCCCAGATTCTGGTAACTCCTAAACAGGGCTCACGGAGACACAGGGGCACAAAGGACCAAGAGGCACATAGGCCAGCCCACCCCACACTCCCTAGCACTGACAGACATTCCTTGGCCAGGACTGTGCCAGCTGAGGTATTTATAGCCTCTGATCTGGCTGCTGTCTGTTGAGGCCAGGCTCTGGTGGAGGCCTGTAGGGTAGTGTAGCAGGCGCCCTTGGGGGGGCTCAGCTGTCACCTTGGCCCCCGTTGAGGGGAAAGCTCTTGCTCCTGAACTGTTCACCGGGCTGCCTCCCTTCAGGCACACCCTCCCTGGCGCCTGCAGCATCCTGAGGCCAGCATCTCATTTCCTAATGTAGAAGCTGTCCTGGTAACTGGCTGGGCACCCACTTCATCCACACTCTTATTTGATCTACCTGACAACCTTCCTTACATCTATGTTTTACTCAGTTAACAGCTCATGAAAATGAGGCCTAACGACAGTTCACTGCTGTGTACAGCCACGGAGAGGCAGCTAGGGACACAACTTCAGGACAGCAGTTCAGAGTCTGTCTGGAGCATGATGGGCTATGTGTCTCTAGACAACGGATCTAATCTTTCTGGGTCTCAATTTTCCACATGAACAAATGGGGATAAAGCACTGATGATCTTGTAGGGTGGTGGGGTAGAGCCTTAAAAACCAGGTGTATGGTACAGAAATGCCAGCTGTGATAGCTGATAGCTGTGATACTAATCTTAGTAGACAACTCAACTAAACCCCCAGCAGCTGGACACACCTGTGAGGGGTTTCTTTACTAGACCATGCGAGGTACCCCCACAAAGGACACAAGAACATGCTGCTGTGGCCTGCTTGCCCTCACTCGCACTGGCGAGGCCATCTGTCCTGATGCCAAGATGTTCGTTCCTTTGCTGGTATTGGAACCTACTTCTTCAGTATTACACAGTAGACTGAAAAGCAGCAGTTGCCCAGGAATCTTCCAGAACTCCAGCACTATTGGGGCTGCTGAGACATCCAGTCTTAGGCCTAAACAACTACCCAAACCACAGCCTGTGAGCCACTCTAGTAAATAAATCCCATATATAAATATTCATTCTGCCAGATTAGCCTCAAACTCACAGAGACCCGCCTCTGCTCCTGTCTCTGTCTCCTGAGTGCTAGGATTAAAGGCACGGGTCACCATAGCCAGCCCCTCTCTTGATTTTCTGAGACAAGACCTTACACTATAGAACAGGATGACAGGACACTATGTAGCTCAGGATGGCCTTGAACTCAGAGGAGTTCTCCTGACTCAGGTTCCCTAGTACTGGGACGGGTCAGGGAGCAGGGAGGATGGTACCAAGAGGAGCAGGCTTGGAGTAAAGGCATAGGCTTATAAGGTCAAGACTTTGGGAGCTGAGGCAGGATTCTGAGTTCAAGACCAGTCTAGAATGTATAGCAAGAACCCGTGCTGAGGGAAGAGACTGGCGCTGTAGCTCAGCAGGAGTGCACTTGCCAGCATGCACAAGGCCTGGGTTCTATCCCAAGCCCGAACTAGGAAGCTAAGACAGAAGCAAACAAAGAAAGCAAAGGCGCCGGTGCTACACAGCAGTAACAACAGCTAGCCCCGGATGGAGCCACTTACCTGCTGCCTGCCTCTCCCAGCAGAGCGTGGCATGGGGGTTAGGGAACATGGGGAAATCTGGGGCCCTCAGTTCCCAGCCAGGATTCAGGGTGCTGACTGGGGTTTTAGTCCCCAGAAAGTGTAGCGCAGGTAACCCAGGAAACGGACAGCCAGATGGGCCCAGAGGAACAGCTGCAGCCACAACTGGAAGGTGACATCGTCCTCATGCTCACTACTTCCAGACTCCAGATCCATCCCAGGTGGCCCTGGGTTCTATCTGCAATCTCCTCTTTGTTGGAGTAACCAGTGTGTCTTGGTACGGTCTGGGGGTTGGGAAAGGAGTTGGTTGCCACGGAAGCATTTAAAGGCACCTGCTCCAGGCTGGCCAAGGTCTGCAGAGGCTCTCCTTGGCAGCGGGAGGTGGGAAGATTCTCTAGAGGGTGTCCCTCTGGCTGGCCTGCCCTTCCAAGGATGCCCATGGCTCCTAGGATGTCTCCCTCAGTGGTGTAGTCTGCACAAAGTCCATGGCCTGGAGTGCTGCCCATGGGCAGAGGTGAAGGAGTTAAGGCCCCAGCCCGGGCACCAGGCACCAGCTCTCCAGAGGTTAAAGAAGCCCCAGAGCTTGTTAATTAGCTGCAAGAACAGACGAAAAGGAAGGCCTGGGTGGCAAAAGCCACCAATTTTCTCTGAGTTTTCTCTCAATGAGAAGCCCCCAAATCCTGCTACCCCTGAGAGAAATGGGTACATTTGGGTCTCTGTCTTGTTCCTTTGCAGGGGCGAGAGGGGAACAGCGTCCTGGAATGTCCTTGGCCTTTGTCAAACCGTGCCCTGTGCTTGGCTCTGTTCTCAGCCATGAAAGTCCAAACCGGAAATGAATGGCTAAACTTGGGTGGGGGAGGGGAAGGTAGCGTTAATCATCATCTTCCTTTTTTCCAGGCTCCCAAAGCTGAAAGCTCTACAGTAGCCTTCCTGGGGCTGCCTGGCACCCATGGACCCCTGCTGAACAGGAAGTGGACAAGGAGCCTAGCCCAGCAGCTCTCAGCCTTCTCTCATTTGGAAGGGAAGGGTGTCATTGGCCTCCACTCTCTGGATCTGATGTACTGAGAAAACTCCAGACACCTCTAAGAAAGTCAGTGCTACAGCAAGACACGGAAGCCACCTTGAATTCCAGCACAAGGGACACAGCAGCAGGCAAGAGTGCACTACACTGCACCCCCAGTTTGAGGATGGCCCCATCTGGCAGGGTTCAGGGTACCAAGCTGGACTATACCCAGGCCTAAGGTGGACCAATCCTCATTCTGGGCTGAATCCCAAAACTAGGTGGGACTACTCCATGCCCTGTCTGAGCTGGAGCTCCACTCCGGACAGACCATCTGCTCTGGTCTGAAACGGACCATTCATCCATCCCTCTGCTCTTCTCTCTCAGGCCCCCTAGTCCAGGATATTAAGAAGGGAGGGGTTTCCAGGGATACCCACGGAGTCCACAGATTCTTTCTCTCCACCTGCTCCCCTAAACCCCTATCACAGCCCCTCCCTAACTTAAGGGGCAGACAGTGCCTAGGAAGTTGCTATAGCAACAGGGCTCAGCCTCACCATCGTTGGAGCTGGAAGCCATCACTCAGTCTCTCTCAGGGCACTAGCACACTACGGTGGCTGGGAAGCCTCATAAGATCTGCTGCACCAGTTTGGCTGCCAGTCCTCAGAGCCCTGCCTGTAGAGGGAGCCAGGGAGTTGTAGGGTGGGAATAGGGTGAGAAACTCAACCTGCAGACTAATTGGTGCAGGGGAGGGCAGATAGAATCCTTCAAACTTCTGTTGGCCTGACTAGGCAAAAGGCAAAGCTGTCTGGGAAGACCCTCTTGGGCACCCATACAACTGCCAATGGTAACAAGGGTTTGACCCTGTTGAGCCTCTATAGGATGTTAGAAGACAAGTCTTTCTATCCAGGAATGTCCTGAGGACATCTTTTCCTCAGTGACTGGACCGACTTGTCGTGTGGACTTCTTCGGGGTTCCCTCTACCATTCCTGCCACGTTCCCTGTGGATCAACTCTCTGAGGTGTGTACTGAGACCTGAGCCCCACTTGGCTATTTGCACTGGCAGTCTCCTGGAACCTGACCTTTTCCCTCTCTGTCCTCTAGGCTTCTGGCCCATCAACATCCATGGCATTTTAGGGTGCAGACTCCCCTTATCTTATTCCATACTGGGTTGCTGCGAGATCCTTGCCCTATTGGTCAAGGAGATAGCAAGCCTTGCCCCGCCTGGGCAAAGCCATGGCAGTGCAGTGGATTGCAAGATGCCTGCTTGGGGCCTAGGACAGCTTAGGCATCTTCCCAACCCCAGTGGGGTAGGTATGTGGCAGATGAAATGCAGGTGCCCCCTGCAGGCTGATGTGGCTACTGCCCCAGTCCTGCTTACATGAGAGGAGGCCCAGCTTTCCTCCTTCCTGTAAGAAGCTTCCAGGCAAAGGGACTCCATTTCTCACCCCATTCTCTCTAGGGGTGGAAGGATGCCTCCAAAGTCTGACTAGGTCTCAGGGGCTGAGTACAAAATTATTATTTTTTTAGTGGTACTGAGAGTTGAACCTAGGGTCTTGAACATTCTATGCAAGCAATGTACCACTGAGCTGTGTCTCCAGCTCTTATGTACTTTTATTAAGTAGTTACTTTTATTAAGTATTTATTATTACTTTTATTAAGATAGCTTCTCATTAAGTTGCCCAGACTATCTTAGAATTTAAGAGTCTCTTGCTTTGGCCTCCCAAGAAGCTTGGTCAATAAGCCTGTATGCCACTTCCGTTTTATTACATTGCTTTTTTTTGTTTTGGTTTGTTTTGGTTTTGGTGTAGCTTTGATGCCTGTTCTGAAACTAGCTCTTGTAAACCAGGCTGGCCTCGAGCTCACACCTGCTTCTGCCTCCCAAGTGCTGGGGTTAAAGGCCTGGGTCACCATCGCCTGGCAGTTATATTGTATTTTAATGTACATCAGAGACTACAAAAGGCAATCTTAGACTGCTATAGCTTAGAACCTATGAGCAAAAATGAGTACAGTTTTTACTTTTTTTTTTTTTTAAAGACCATGTCTCCTTTGTAGCCCAGGTTGACCTAAAACTCAGGTCCTTCCTACTCACAGGTCCCTCTCTTGCTTGTTCCAGGTGGGAGTCACTATGCCTGTCTTATTATTTTTAATTCTTCACATTTATTGTGTATGTACATGCATCCTTGTGGCGGTCAGAGGATAACCTGTAGGAGTCAGTTCTCTCCTTCCACTATGTGGGTTCCAGGCAGACAATTCAAACTGGCACGCTTGGCAGCAAAACAATCTTTACCTGTTGAGCCATCTTGATGAACACAGGTTTTATTTGTATCTTGATACAAGGTCTTGCTGTCACCCAAGCTAGCCTTTAACTCTTGGGCACAAACAATCCTTCTAGCTCTTGAATGGCTGATAGTACCAATATACACTACTATTCACAGTTTTGTGGAGTTTTTTTATTATTTTAAATTAGGAAAGTATGGCTGGGGTTTAACTCCTGTGGAGGCAGCTTAAGAATGTCTGGGCTGAAGGCTGGACGTGGTGGCGCACACCTTTAATCCCAGCACTTGGGAAGCAGAGACAAGCGGATCTCTTGTGAGTTTGAGGCCAGCCTGGTCTACATATCAAGTTCCTGGCCAGGTGGAACTATACAGTGAGACCCTGCCTCAAAAATACAAAACAAATAAAAGAACATCTGAGTTGAGATATTCTGGGGTCCAAGAGATCTCCTGGAGACAGATCTGGGTGTGAATTCTGCCTGTATGATGTCATCTGCGTCATTTGGACAAAAATCATCAGAATAAGTGTATCTATGGAGACTATTTAAGTTAGAGCTTTTGGATGCCTGATAACAGTGGCTGGACTCCATCCCAATGAAACAGCTGGCCAACTCGGAGACTCTGATCTTTTTCTTGGATTCTTTCCCCTCTGTGGCTCTTAGTTCCTGCTGAATCTGTTTGATATGCTTGAAGTTTTTCTAGCACTATGTTCAACTTTCAAAAGGGGCACTGCAATACACAGCCCACTGCCAGGACCATCTACCTCCTGGTGGGCCTCACCTGCCAAGGGAGCTGGCCCCTCCCCTTCTGCCTGGGCCCCTCCAAGCTCAAGTCCAGACCTTTTTGAGTACTACCCACCTGCTCCTCTGTCATCAAGCCCTCAACTACAAGCACTTGCCTCTCTGTCCCCCGCCCATCGGTGACATGCCAGGCCTCTTAAGGCTGCTCTGCTGTCTGGAAGGTGGGGGAGGGGCAGAAAGTTCTTGGGCTTAGTAGCATTCTGGGGACTCAGATGCTGAGAAGGGCAGAGCTGGTCATAGCCTTCCTTTTGGGGAGGTCTGACTATTTCTGGGTAACCAAAGGGGTTCTCAGCGGCAGTCCAGCTTTAGCTTGGATTACACCATTTTAAGAGGCACAGGCCCTTTCTGAAGGCATTTCAAATACGGAATTCTTCTTTTTCAAATATAGTTTCTTTCCCTGGTTGGAAAAATTCAGCATGTTTAGGGATGGGGTGGGGAGTGGGACACACCTCCCTTTGGGTGAGTCCTGGGTATGCATAGAATCCATCTGTCCTCAGCAAACCAAATCATTAGCTGTCACCTATTGCTGGATGGCATTTCCCTACCCTTGCAATTCCTCCTACTGACCATCCCAATTCAAGTCGAATGAGCCCTTGCTAACACGACATTTCATTCTCAGCCATGAACCAGGAGGAATGAAGCAGCCCCAGGGACTGGGTGAATGACAGAGCCGCAGTTGTGAAACGACCATTTATTGGGGGGGGGGGAGCTGCTTCCAAGGAACCCAGAGCTCAGGACAGGCCAGGAGATGGGAGGGTTCTCGGCCGATTTCCCCCACCCGCAACCCCAGAAAGAGGACAGACGCAATGGCTCTCTGAGTGAGACCAGCTCCAACTTGGATCTGGAAGCGCAGAAGCAGCTCTCTAGGTTCATAAACAGTCTGCCACTCCAGTTAGGGCCAGACGCTTACACGGAGAAGGCAGAGTGACAGGATGAGAGGGGCAGAGGGACCCAGAAAGATCTTGTACCCCATGCCAAGTGACACAGAAGGGGAAAACAATGCAGGAGGTGGCCCTGGGAAACGCTCATGGGGGCAGGGGGGCTTGGAGGTGGGGGCTGTGGTTAGGAGGATCACAGGCAAGGGGTAGGGGAAAGATGGCGGGGGCTGGAGGGGGAGGGGTGTGGTCACCAAGTGGCCAAGGTCCCTGCAGAGTGGACCTCACAGCACTCCCGAGACTGGCAGGAGCCTGGATCAGGGTCAGGCATTGGGGATGTGTGGAAAAGGTGAGTGACGAAGTGTGGGGAGGGATTAGAATCTGGGAAAAGCGACTAGAAGAGGAGGGGGTGGGGTGGTGACAGGGCCCCATCTGGGGCCCCGGCGGTCATACATGCAATGGTTGGCAGTGACAGCTGGGTGGGGGGGCACGGCCTTTGTAGTGGGGGATGGTCGGTCATGGGCACGGGAGCCCTACCGGGGATAAGGTACGTCTGCGGTGCTTGGACCCCAGCGTGGACAGGCATCAGGCAGGGGTGCAGGCGGACAGGATTGGGGGGGGCATGTGGGGGAGGGGCCATGCAGTGATGGGCAGAACATGGGCAGGCCGCACGCAGCGGAGATCAGGGTGATGGCCGGGAACTCACCGCTCTCCTGCTCGCTGCCCTTCTTGGCGGCGGCGGCGTTGCCCATCGCGGCGGCGTCGCGGCCGGGGCCGGTCCCGGAGCTGCGGCGCGGCGGGTGCTAAGGCGGCCGGCGGCCCCGGAGCGCGCTGGGCAGCGGAGGCGGCGGCCCCTGGGGCTGGCTGCGCTGGCTGCGGCGCCACGACCCCCGCCCAGCCCCTGCTTCCCGCGTCTCTCTGCGCCCGCCCGCGGGGGAGCCTCAGCCCAAGTCCTCTGTCCGTGACGCCCCCGCAGCCCGTCGCCCATTGGTTCAGGCCTCCCTGACTGACAGCCCGACGCCGCTGTCTATTGGCCCGCCGAAACATTCCCGCGCTACCATAGGCTCCCGGGTGCGTGACGCGAGTTGCAGGCGCTCAGCCACTCACGGGCTCGCAAGGCCATAGTCGGGCGGGCGAACGCCTGTGATTGGTCGAGAAGCCCTACAAGGCTTGGGGCTCGCCCTGCGAGGCTGCCCATTGGTTGAGACGCGCGGCTCCGGTCAGTGTCAGTCCCGGGGTGAGAGGGCGGGGCAGCTGCGCAGGCTGCGGCCCGGGCAGCGGGCGGGGCGACGGCTGGAGGGTAGCCGGGCGGCGGGCGCTCGCAGAGAGGTGCGGGAGGCGGTCCCGGCGCACGCCCGTGTGGCACCGTGAGCGCTGCAGTCTCCCGCCCCTGCCCAGTGCGGCAGCGGCCACGGGCCAGCCGAGGTTGACGCCACGGCGGACCGGCGCAGCGGCTTGTCCACCTGCCAGAGCGGGAGGGGCAGACTGGCGCCGCGGGTCAGAGGTCGCCGGGCGCCATTCGGCGTCATTCATAAGGCCTGACGCTGGGCAGCCGTGACCCAGCCAGCTCGGGATTCGCCTTGTTTGCTCTCGCCAGAACCGGAGCTGCAAGAGGATGCTGGACGCAGAAGTGAGGGCAGGCTGGGAGGGGGATCTCAATGTCCACCGTTTACTGTGGCCCAGCCCTAGGGCTCTGAAAAGTAGTAAAAACGACACTGGCCAAGTATATGACTTCTCGTTCCCAGCACGTTGGTACTGCATTTTATGGACGAGGAATGATCAGACTGGTTCCTTGCTCTTTTTTTTTTTTTTTTTTTGGTTTTTCGAGACAGCGTTTCTCTGTGGCTTTGCCTGCGCTGGAACTAACTCTTGTAGACCAGGCTGGTCTTAAACTCATAAAGATCCGCCTGCCTCTGCCTCCCGAGTGGTTCCTTGCTCTTAACTAAACTCCATTTGCCTGGACATTGCCAGCGTAACTTGCCTTCTGGGGGCAGGCAGGGAGCCATTCTCTTTCCTTCTGGGTGCGTCATTAAGTTTTATTTTTATGCAATGCAGAGGTTAAACACAATGCCTATCAGCTGCTAAGCAAGCATTTTACTTTGCCCAGGGTGCTCTTTCAAGTCTGCGCTGCCAGAACATGGTCAGTGTCCCACTGTGCCACTGACATCAGAGGCCTGAGCACTCTGCTGGAGGGGTCTCCTGCGCACTAGGTTGGTGTTCAGAACCCCCACCCTAATACACTGGATCTGGTACACTTTCATCTTCCTGCTGCCTGGGGCAACATAA
The DNA here is from genome assembly GCA_028555095.1 of Dicrostonyx torquatus. Lineage (NCBI taxonomy): Eukaryota > Metazoa > Chordata > Mammalia > Rodentia > Cricetidae > Dicrostonyx > Dicrostonyx torquatus. The sequence continues at coordinate 375,653 of JAQHUG010000547.1, read as the reverse complement.
ACCATCTCCAGACATGCTAAGTGTGCTCTGGGAAACAAAATTATCCCCATCCCTATCAGAGAACCTCTGCAGTAGAGGGTGGCCAGGGTGGAAGGTGCTGAGGGGACAGTTAACTCTCCCTGGGCAGTTCATATCCAACTTCTAAGCCAGAAACTGTATGCACTCTTGTTACTAGGTCAGCTGCAGTCTACCAGTGGGCAAAGTACCCTGCCATAGAGTAGAGCTTCTCTGGATTATAGGAGCTGGCAGAACTGCCAAATGCTCCATTTCTGATTTGGGAAGTTACACAATAGCTAAGTGAAATTATCTAAATTGTGGCGCTGTGTGTCCTTGGGTCACAATGTTGCTCTATGCCTGTGGGTCGAGGTCAAAGAAAAACACCTCGGCTTGTGGTGCAAACTGTACAACCGGATGAGACTAATAGGGAAACAAGCAAGAGGAGAGGGGCCAGCCACTTTCAGAGCAAGACGTCCCACATAACATGGTAAAGGAGACACAGGAGGCCAAAGAAGAAACAACATATACGTAAAAACAAATTTACAAAGGCTGGAGATGACTTAAGAGTAGTGCCTGCTCTTCCAGAGGACCTGGGCTCAATTTCCAGCTCCCACGTGGGGATTCGCAATTCTAGTTCCAGGGGCTCCAAAGTCCTTCTGACCTCCACAGACACCAGGCACTCAAGTGGTACACAGACAACTTACAGGCAAACAGAAAATAAAATGTTTTAAGCTGGGGGTGGTAGGACACCTTTAATCCTAGCACTTGAGGCAGAGGCAGATGGATCTCTGAATCTGAGGCCAGCTTGGTCTATAGAATGAGTTCAGGACAGCAAGGGCTATGCAGAGAAACCTTGTCTTGGTAAAGCAGGAAAAAAAAAAAGTTAAAAAAAAACAAACTTTCCCCAGGTGTGGTGCTGCACACTCTTAATCCCAGCATTCCAGAGGCAAAGGCAGGTGAATCTCTGTGAGCTCAAGTCCAGCCTGGTCTTGAGGCATGTCAGGGAGCAGGAAACATAAATAAATAAAAAGCAGAAACAGACAATCTAGATGAAGTGCTTTTATTTTTAAACCAACCAAAACTTTTAATATAAAAGCATTTTAATATACACACTGCAATCACAATAGCATCTGTGTAGCAGCAAGGGGCCCAGGGCTTAGGGTAGGGGCAGATGGAGTAGGAGTTTCTCAAGTCAGTCTGCCAAATGCCTCCCAGAGTACTGGGTAGCCCATAAGAACATGTCATCAAAGTAAACTCTGATGACTCCATGAAACAGGACCTCTAACAAACATACCTTCTACCTACCCAGGGCAATCCTTTAAGAAAGTCAGGCTCAGTCACGAGATGAGAAGGTAGCTGTGACCAAAGTACCCACCATTCCTCCTTGGCCTGGGGAGCTCACCTTAGGGAGTTGTCTAGTAGTGGTTAGACTAAATGACTAAGACACCCTGAAAGGACAGTGGTGATACTGAGTCTGCCTTCTAACCAGTATTCCTTGCCTGAGACCCCAAGAACTGGAGTGGGCAGCAGTGATAGCCTCTGGCCAAAGGCTAGCCAGGCATCACCCAAACAAGCCTCAAGACAGGTGATAGAGAGCTTCTCACAGGAACTGATAGTGTAGAAAGAAAAATAACACAAAGAACGAGCATATAAGTAAGTACCTGCTTCTTAGAGGCTGGTGGGTCAGAAGTGAGATGATTCTTCTGGACCTGAGGTGAGAGATTGTGGTCCATATTTTCCTTGGGGCTGATGAATCTGGAGGCAGTTGGTGACCCCCAAATCCTTGAGATGACCAAGCATGAGGGCCTTAGATCCCCTCTAGGTGTGCAAGGAGACTGGCCATGGTCCTACTGGGACCAGCCTGGCCCCCATCAGATGCAGTCCATGGAGTTCTCCGGGAGGAGGCCTGGGATGCAGGTAGGGAGGCCCAGGCCTTTGAGAGGAGTGCAACTGAAGGAAAGGCCGAAATCCAGACTGGAGTCCTGGTTCTCTATGACCTCCAGCCTGTCTGGGTTGTTGTCCCAGTTGATATGGAATCGGGTCACCCGGGGATTAGAAGCCAAGATGTTTCGCTGAAGCTGGAGCAAGAAGAAGAATGTCAGTTGCTATCACCTGTTTGTTATCCCTAAAAGGCCAGGATTCCCTCAGACCCCAACTTTGAGCCCCCAAGGATGCTTGTATACTATGGAGTAGTAACAGGGTCTTCCTTGTCCTGGTTTTGTTCATTTGTTTTTGGGTTGTTTTGAGAGAGAGTCTCAACTATGTAGACTGGGCTAGTCTGGAACTCACAGAGATCTGCCTGCCTCCGTCTCCCAAGTGCTGGGGTTAAAGGTATGCACTACCATACCTAGCATGATTTTTAAAAAAGTTTTATGTGTATGGGTATTTGTCTACATGTATGCCTGTGTACCATGTGTGTGCCTGGTGCTTTTGGAGGCCAGAAGAGGGCACAGATGCCTTAGAACTGGAGTAAGAGACACGATGTGGATGCTGGGAATTGAATCTGGGCTCTGCAGAACAGCAAGGTTCTTAACTGCTGAGCCTTCTCTCTGGCTCACTTGATTTTCTTTTTTTTAATGTCTTTACTGTATGAATGTTTTGCCTACACATATGTCTTTTGGTTCCATTTGTGCCTAATCCCCATGTAGGTCAGAAGAGGGCATAGATACCCTGGAACTAGAATTAAAGGTGGCTGTGAGCTACTATGTGGATGCTAGGTATCAAAACCAATCAAATCAAATCTTAAGAGTTGCCAGTGCTCATAACCACTGAGTTTTCTCTCGAGTGTCCTCCAGCACTCTCTCCCACGCCCCCTGGAAACAGGGTCTTACTATGTAGCCTATGTTGGTCTGGAACCCATGCAGATGAGGCTGGCCTCTAATTTATGAGGGCCAGGGTGGTGGAATCACAGTGTACTCCACTTCCCTAGCTCTAGCTTTGATTCTGTTAGGCATGCCTCAAGAAAAGACTTGCTCTATCCTAGCTCTAGCTCAGACAGCTGTAAAGGAACTGGCCTGTCTGAAGCAGGAAGTGCAGAGATAGGCCTTACCTGAGAGAAGTCTGGTTTTGCGGGCGGGTTCTCCCGAAGCTCTGGGTCTGGGTACTCATTGTTGACATAGTAGCCCACACGAATGAACTCTTGTCCATGGTAGGTGCAGGTGATAAGAACCACAGTCACACCCACAGCGTCCATCTCAGGAATGAGGGATGGGTTTGGAGCATCAGCCTGGGGAGACATAGCCTAGGCTTTAGCACTGCCAATCAGGACACAAAGACTACCAAAGAACTGGGACTAGACAAACTGATCATACAGGTGACTGTCAAGAAGAGATCACGAGCTGGGTGGTAGTGGCGCACGCCTTTAATCCCAGCACTCGGGAGGCAGAGGCAGGCGGATCTCTGTGAGTTCGAGACCAGCCTGGTCTACAAGAGCTAGTTCCAGGACAGGCTCCAAAGCTACAGAGAAACCCTGTCTCCAAAAACCAAAAAAAAAAAAAAAAAAAAAAAAAAAAAAAAAAAAAAAAAAAAAAAAAAAAAAAAAAAAAAAAAAAAAAAAGAGATCACGAATTTGATTTGGCAGCATCATTGTTCAGCATGCATAGTCCTTAGTCCCCGTAATGATAACAATAATTAATTCAAAACTGCTGAATTTGACTAAGAGGCAGGGCATTCAGGCAGAAAGTGGTGTACAGGGGACTGACTAGTCAGGTGGATATGGAGCAACCCTGGGCATGCTTGGGAAAGAGCAGTGTTTAGAGGAGGTAAGGTCTGAAAAGACTGGTGGCATGTGGAGGTTTGGCCGCAGGAACCAGGTAGGAGTCATCTTGGAGAGGATGACTAAACCCAGGGACAGAGAACAGAATCACAGATCAGTGTGAGGGAGCAGTTATGTTGTACAGAACCAATGCAAATGAAAACACGCACACCTAAGCAATCCTAATGGCCAATGAGCCTAGTAACCAGACTGGACATAGAACCATTTGGAAGTCACAGCCCATCTTCATATTCACTGATTCTGAGTTTACAAATCCACCAACCTGATACATCTAGAAACTGCAAAACCAACAAGTGTGGCACTTTCATAATTACTTAACTGACACATAAAGAGCAAGGAAAACCTAATGTTCAGGTTCCGACATGTGACCAAACTAGGGGCTACTTGGCTTTCTTGCTTCTACCTTCAGTATAGAATACAAGGACCCTTTGACTGTCTACCTACTGCCAAAACTCAGGAGTTTCATTGGTGAGCTTGGTTTTTGTCTGTCAGAATGTGAACAGTTCTGCTACACAGTCCAGCTACCACAGGACTTTCTCTCTCTTGGCCTAGAAACATAGCGCTTAGCAACCATAAATGAAAAGAAAGGTTGCTGGAACCTTTCTTTGCTACATTACCACAATCCCAGGGCAGAGTACAAGCACTAAGTTTTACATTCATCAACACCTTTACTACACCCCCTTGTATTTTGTCTGTTGGTTTAGGCAAAGCCTCACTATATAGCCTTGGCTGGCCCCGTGCTTGCCTCTACCTCCTGAGTGCTCAGATTAAAGGTGTATCACACCTTGCCTAATTTTTTTTTTTTTTTTTGGTTTTTCGAGACAGGGTTTCTCTGTAGCTTTGGAGCCTATCCTGGAACTAGCTCTTGTAGACCAGGCTGGGCTCGAACTCACAAAGATCCGCCTGCCTCTGCCTCCCAAGTGCTGGGATTAAAGGTGTGTGCCACCACCACCTGGCTCTAATTATTTTTTTTTAAACAGCATTTGGCTGAGTAGCCTAGGCTAGCCTTGAACCTGAAGCAGTCTTTCTACCTCAGCCTTCCATGTACTGAGATTAAAAACAAATACCACTAAACTCAGCTATACCTTTAGTAGAAATTGAGTACTTACTTGATTCTTCATTATATATGCAAGTTTTTAACTCACTGATGCCAAATGATTTATTGAGATATCTTAAAATGTAATCAATGAGTAAAGATTTACATCATACAGTAAAAAATCAAAATAAATAAGATCACCAAATACAATGAAGTACTGCTAGTATAAAAGCAGCTTATGGAGAATCTGTGTTGGGTGAGCCTTGTTTAGACATGGGCTAGTGTTACTGCTGAGCTCATGAGTCAACATTCACTAGCAAGGTATTTGAGACAGGGTCTTGCTGCATAGCCCAGGTTGGTTCCAAACTGTATGCTGGGCTTATAGGTACGTGCTTAGCTCTGGCTGATAAGTAACAACAAAACCCCGTAATCCTTGAGGGAAATAGTTCAATATTCATGACTGTGTTCATGGGTTTGGTACAACACAACTCCTGTGAACAGACGACAAATTAGTGGCCCAGAAGTTACTAAGAGCTGTGACTCAGAGGTGGGGTGAATCCAGAGTAGTGGTCTTTGAATCATTGCTTTGGTCAGACAGCTCCTGGCAGTCAACCAGAATATATGGCTCAGGCAAGCCTTGAAGTTGTGGTCCTCCTGCCTCACCATCCCGAGTAGTTGGAACCATTTCCAGTTTAATTTAGGATTTGAATTTAAACCAGACTGCTAAAGCCAGTGTGCTTTCAGGTAAAAGAGGAGGGTTCTAGGCTTGGGTGTGGCTCAGTAGGGGAATGCATATCTAGTATATGTCAGACCTGGGCTCCATCTCCAACCTGTAACATTTCTAGAAATCAAGGGCTAAGGTGCAACTTCCTTACCTGAAAGACGAACATATGTCTTCCAGCAGGGACAGGACCCACCAGAACTGAGTCTAGGATCTGATCAAATTCCTCACTCTCAGCTGAGCCCACATAAATGATCTTCCACTCCAGATCTGCAAGCACATGGGGGGTAGGGAAGTTGAGGACTGAAAATAGCTGGAGAGCAAGGCAAGGGTCTTCTTGTTAGTCTCAGGAACATCTCAATATGTGAGAAGGTCCAGGGAATTGGTGTGTTTGCTGGGCGTAGGCTCAGGCACCACAGTCCTGAATTAGAGCAAGTGTGAAGTTCTGCTTTAGTGGAGACATTTTCCCTGTTGGGGCCTAACTGGGCCAGGTGACCTTGACTCTGGCCCTCCAGGGAAACAGGCCTCTCAGTAGCAGAGAGGAACCACAAAATGTAGGCTGACTGAGGAGTCCTGTGACTCTGGCTTGTGGAAGGAGCAGGGAGTTGAGCTACTCAAGGACCCTGGTCTCTGGATAGGAAGCAGCAGCATCTTTCACAGAAGGAATGGTGCCACCAAGTAGAGCAGATCCCTCGACAACTAGGGCAGAGTGGCAGATTCCAATCCAGCAGGAGAGCCAGGTGGCAGAGGAGAAAGGCAAAGCTACTGGGAGAACCAACTGTCCCAGAGTTGTCCACATCTGGCACCAACTCATGCCTACTTGTGCACATTTATGAGACAGAGGCTTTGTCGGCGAATAGTAGGTGACAGGGCATACCTCCAAACCTGTTCTGTACTCCATCATTAAGGGGGCTCAGTCCTGGAGTAAACCCAAAAAAGATGAAAGAAAAAGAACCTGGAGACCCTTCCCATTAATCTCAGGCGAACCCCGGTGGCCACAGCCTCTTGCAGGAGGGCCAAGGTCATGCTAGTACAGAGAAGCTTGGCCTCAGACCCAGAACTTATTTTAGGCTCTTTGAAATTACACAACCCCCTAGCTTCAGCAGCTGGGAAAAGTTGCACAAGCTGAGATTTTCACAGGGAGCATGCTCTTGGAAGCTGCTTGGCCCTTGGTCCAGTGTGGCACACGCATCCAGCATTGGAAGCACACTGACACCAGATCATACTATGGAAGTTGTCACCTGAGCCACAAAGCCTTCCTTGATACATAAACTCCCTTGTCCCTTTACATTTTCACCTAGGTCCTTCTAGGTGACACCATGCCTGTGGTTAACTAGTGTTCAAACTCCGGCCTCAGAATTTCTGGGAAATTTTATTTCGCTATAACCTTTTTTGTCCTTTTTCTTCTTCTTTTTTTTTTGAATGGTCATGAATTTTTGTGTCATCCCTGTGCAAGGGCTATGCTAATCTTCTCTGTATTGTTCCAATTTTAGTAGATGTGCTAAAGTGAGCATGCCCTTTCATTTTTTTTAAGCTTTATTTTCCTGTGTGCCTTTCCAAAGGTTGTTTTCTTTTATGTGTATGGGTGTTTTGCATGCATGTCTATTTACCCTTTGGTGTCTCGTGCCCATAAAAGCCACAAGATTGTGTCAAGTCTGTTGGAACTAGAGGTACAGATGGTTGTTAACCGCTATGTGGGTACTTGGAACTGAACTGGGTTCTCTGAAAGAGCAATCAGTTTTCTGACTGCAGAACATCTTCCTAGTTGTTCCCAACTATTCACTTTTTTGCAGTACTGGGGATGAAACTCAGGGCCTGCACGTGCCAAAAACATGCTATGTGGCTAAGCCAAGGCTCCCAGCCCCATGGATTTAGTAAAAAGTGACACACAAGAATCAATGTCTCTGGAAGGGCAGAAAAGTATGCTACCCTTGCTCTTACTTGCTAAGATGGCTCTGTTAAACTCTACGTTCTTCAGGCCCCTTTCCCCAAACCCATTCATACAGTTAGTTAATGTGCTGGAAGGAGGGCTGGGCAAAAGGAGTTTGACACAGGACAGTCCTTTGTTCCCCCAAGGCACCTGACCTTGCTTAGTCTAGGTCAACACTTTTTGGCGAAACCTACTAAAAGAAAAGATGTAGTATATACAGAAAACAAGTAGACAGTGAAGCCATGGGCCAGACACAGACTCAAGAATTCACAAAAGCCCACTTAAAATACTGACCAAAAAGTTAAGAGTTGATCAAACCATCTACAAAAACAGATGCCCGAAACAAGGGCCCATAAATTTCAATCATTATAAATTTGACAAAGTTTTATTTTATATTTTCTTTCAAGAGGTAGCATCACACTGGTACAAGCCTTTAATCTCAGCATGTGAGACACAGCTTTAAAAAGGGAAGGGGGAGGGGTGGCTGGAGAGGTAGCTCAGTGGTAAAGAGCACTGACTGCTCTTCCAGAGGACTTAGGTTCAATTCTTAGCACCCACATGGCTGCTCACAACTGTCTCTAATGCCAAGATCGAACACCCTCACATAGACATACATGGAGACAAAATACTAATGCAAATGAAATAAAAGTAAATAAATTATTTAAAAAAAGATAGGGTTGAGGCCTAAGAGATGGTTCTGAAGGTTAAGGCACTTGCCACAAAACCTAAAGATTCAGCTCAATCCCCAGAAAAGACATGGGGAAAGGAGAGAACCCCAGCAAGCTGACCTCTAACCTCTACATGCCTTAGCACACACATAAACATAACAAATGTAGAAATAAAGGAACAAATGACAGGGTCTTCCTATGTAGTATTAACTGGTCCAGAGCTCACAATATTCCTGCAAGCCTTCCAAGTATTGGGATTACAAATGTGAGCCCATGTGTATCTCTCATTGAATCTGAATCTTGCTGTGTCAGCGGGGCTGGTGGCCGGTCAGTGAGCCCTTGGTCTATACTCACAATTTCTACCTGAGTGCTGAACAGTCAAACTCAGGCCCACACACAGAGAAACTCAAGATTTCATTTCAAAATATACTCAGCTTTTAGCACCTGTAGGCTCTATTACCATAAGCTCAAAACAATGACCACAGACAGGCTGGGCGGTGGTGGCGCACGCCTTTAATCCCAGCACTTGGGAGGCAGAGGCAGGCGGATCTCTGTGAGTTCGACCAGCCTGGTCTACAAGAGCTAGCTCCAGGACAGGCTCCAAAGCTACAGAGAAACCCTGTCTCGGAAAAAAAAAACCAAACAATGGCCACAGACAGGAAATACTAGAAAACAATCCAGGGCTGGAGGCATGGCCAGAGGTGGAGTGCTCATCCCAGCATTTATGATGCTTGGGTTCCACCCCCAGCGCCAAACAAAACAAGTTTGCACTGAACATGAACATATGTAACTTATTTTTCTGTCATTTATTCTCACACCACATATCCCTGGCTGGCCTGGAACTCAGAGATCCAACTGCCTCTGCTTCTTGAGTACTGGAATTAAAGGCATTTCATTTATTCTCTAAAAAAACATATTATAACTACAGCACCGACACTAAGAATAACAGCTCAGTAATTGCAGTGCTTTCTGTGTAAGCATATGAAAAGGGCATGGGGCCCACCTATTTAACTCCAAACTTGGAAGGTGGACATAGGAGATCCCTATAATAAATAGGCTAGTAAGGTTAGTCACACCATCAAGCTCTGGGATTGAAGGACACTGTCTCGATGAATAAGAGAGAAGAGCAACTGAAGATTATTGCTGCTATCAACCTAGGAACTCCAGTGTTCACAACCTATCTACCCTGTCTCCCCTAAAAAATGGAAAAAGAAAAAAGTCCCTTGTAGATGAGTAGTAGCCTATGCGGGGAGGGGGTGGTTGTTGTGGCACATACCTGAAACCCAGGCATTTTGGAGATGCAGGTAGGAGGATCCAGAACTCAAGACTAGACTCTTGTTACATAGTAAGTTCAAGATCAACCTAGGCTTGATAGACCCTGTCCAAAAACAAAAAAATAAAACAAGACAAAAAAAAACAAGAAAGCATACTAATAAACGTCTATGGGAGACTCTGTGTATGTGTAGGTTCTAAGCAAATACTATACCATTTTGTAGAAGAATCTTGAGCATCTGTGGATACTGGGACCTGAAGGACCTCTGAAGCCAATGGTGAGGACAATTTCTTCAAAAGGAGGTGTGAACCACCAGTCACTCATACAGTATAAATTCATACTGACCAAAACACAGGGTTGGATTTTTTTTCTTTTTTGAGACAAGATCCAACTATATAAGATAAGCTGGCCTTGAATTCACAAAGATCCTCTTGCTTCTCCCTCTCAGGTACTGGGATTAAAAGTATCCACTATTTTTGTTTTTTAATATGTATGTGATGCATTTACATGCATGTGAATATGGGTGTGCCCAAGCCATGAGGCCTCTGAAGATAAAAGGACAACCGTAAGTGTGGTGCATGTCAGTATAGACAGAGAGTTTTTGGGGATTCTATTGTCTCCACAATGCTTACCCACACAGAGCCATTTCTGTAGCCCAATTCTGTTTTGATGCCCTAAATTTATAATGATGCTGTTAAGATACACCTTTTACTATTTGGGAAAACATAACCAAAGCTGAAAACATTACAAAAGACATGCCAAAATTATCCTAGATTAGCTGAGCTTGTTTTACACAGCACTGGGGACAGAATCTAGTTTCATACATACTAGACAAATGCTTCATGAATGATCTACCCCTCAGACCATTCCTTTTTTCCCCCTCCTTTGTTTTACTTTATTTCTTGAAACAGGGCCTCAATGTGTAGCCTTGGCAATCCACTTTCTCTGATTCCTGAGTGCTGGGATTAAAGGTGTTCACCACCATGCTCTAGCCTTCTTTGCTTTCTTTCTTTCTTGAGACGGTTTCTCAGGTAGCCCAGGCTGATGTGGAACTTGCTATGAAGCTAAAGTTGACCTTGAACTTCCAATCCTCCTCCCTACCTCATCCCTAAGTGCTGGATTACAGGTATGTGCCATCCTTCCTGCTTCTTTGAGACCAGGTTTCCCTATTTAGGGGTATAGCTGTGCACACTATTCTTTTTTAAACTACATATTTATATTTATTGTCTGGCCTTTTGCTCATCATACAGATCAACTTTGGTGCACAAAGTCTGGCTTCTTTGAACTGGTGCCTATTGAAATTTTCAGTTGAAAAAGAGAGATGCTGGGCCAAGCCCACTAAATGTAGACCTGAACCTTGGACCTGTTTTCTTTCAGATTCGGAACAGAGGCAACCACAGGGCTTGGGGCCTTTTTGGAAATGAAGGTTGGCTAACCAGGGCTGAGGGAACTTGTCAGGTTTCAGCAGATAGTGACAAAATGTAAGGAAACAACTGTACAGTTCATGGAAAGGAGATGAAGCCACCTTGCAGGTCAGAGTGTAAGGAATTGAACCAATCAGCATAACTTGGAGGAAAAGCACCCTCTTCTGTCTTTTCAAAGCGTCCTAGTTGACAAGAAATTCTATGGTCATTCCTAGTATGTTCTACTTCTAAACTAGACTGTTGGGCTGGCGACACATCTCAATTGCAAAGCCACTGTTTAGCATGTCTGTAGTCCAGGGTTTGATTTCTAGACAAAAACAAGAGATGCCACACAAAGGACTCTTACCCCCAAAATAAAATAAATAAAAATAAAAAAGGAGGGCTGGAGAGATGTCTCAGTGGTTAAGAGCACTGACTGCTCTTCCAGAGGACCCGGGTTCAATTCCCAGCACCCACATGGCAGCTCACAACTGTCTGAAGATCCAGTTGTAGGGGATCTGGACACCTTGACACCAATGCACATAAAATAAAGTTAAATAAACTATAAAAAAGAATATTTTAAAAAAAAGAAACAAAAAACCTTACAAGTAGGGACTCAGCATTTAAGAACACTTGCTACTCTTACAGAGGACTCAAGTTTAATTCTCAGAAACACATGGTAGCTCACAACTGTATCTATTTCCAGTTCAGGAAATCTTACACCTTCTTCTGGCCTCTGCAGGCACTAGGTGTGCATATAGTATACATACATACATGCACGCAAAGTACACATAAACAAAAAAGACCTACAAGTAAATGTTTTCTTCCATTTTTAGGACTGAAGGAAAGAGAAAGGATCTGGCTAGATATCTCAGCAGATAAAAAGCAGATATCCTATGAAAGCCTAAGAAACTGAATTCAGGGTGCCAGGACAACAGCCCTTAGAGCTAGGTGGTGGTTGTGCACACCTTTAATCCCAGCACTCAGGAGGTAGAGGCAGGCGGATCTCTGTGAGTTCGAGGCCAGTCTGGTCTACAAGAGCTAGTTTCAGGACAGACTCCAAAGCTACAGAGAAACCCTATCTCGAAAAACCAAAAAAACTAACCAGAAAGAGAGAGACAGAGATAGCTCAAGGTTAAAATCCAGTATTGCTCTTAAAGACCCTGACTTGATTCCCAACACCCGTGGTCAGGAGGCTCAAATTAGCATTAGAGGATCAGATGACTCTGCCTTCCAGGGACTCCCGTGTACATACCACCCTCAACACACACACATTCACCCCAAACCAGAGGAGGTCAGGTGTGGTGGTACATGCCTTTAATTCCAGCACTGGGGAGGCAGAGACAAGCAGACTCCTTTGGGTTCAAGGCAGCTTGGTCTTATATAGCAAGCTCAAGGCCAGCCAGAACTACATAGTGAGACCCTGTTTCAAAAAACAAAAAAGAAAAGAAAACACCACTACCAAGGAGGAGGAGATGGTGGATCCCTGGCTCACTAGGCAGCCAGCCTAGCAATATTGGAGCTCCAGGTTTTGTAGAGACACTGTCTCTAAAAGAGACAGAACAGAGCTGGAGAGACAGCCAATGGGTTAAGAGCACTAGCCACTCTCTCAGGGGCTAGTTCCTAACACCTGCATGGTGACTCCCAAAATCTCTAACTCCAGTTCCAGAACATCCAGTTCCCTCCTCTGAACTCTGGGCTCCAGGCATTCAAGTGGTGCCATAAATACATGTGTAGACAACACACACACAAATTAAAATAAAATCTTTTTTTAAAAAAAAAAGAGCAATGAAGAGCAGTTGAGAAAGACCATTTGATGTGTCTCTGGCCCACACCCACAAACAAATTAAATTCAAAAAATAAAACTAAAAAATCTATCTGATCTCAGAACCAAACTTCAGTGGTGACATTTCTCCTCACTGTCTGGCTGACGTAGATAAACTACCCTGCTCCTATTAAAACATGACCAGCAGGCTGACTTTAGCCTTGGTGTTCTATTTTTATAAATAAGAAGCAAAGTAATACTAGGTAATGACCATGCAACCACTTTTAAATGCAAGGAACACACTCAGGCTGATTGAAATCTGCTCTCTCGACATCTGGGAACTGTGACCCCCTAACATGTCTCCTCATGGCTTTCAAATAAATCTTACTCCACATTGTTACTCTACCTTTTATTTATTTACACCCTGCCTTGTTCGGACAAGAATTTAACCCACTTTATTCTATGGTTAGTCACAAGTAGAGTCCTTTAATCTTAAGGAGAAACTAGAGAGAGACTGGGCCACCCCAGGCACACACTACAGCAGCTCCAAGCTAATAGGGGTGGCTGGGTTCATCTGAGCACCACCCAGCAGCTGTTCTGAGGCCTCTCCCAGCTCCTTCCTCAGCTGCACCTCTTCAACCCTCAGCAGAAACACTGGAGTGCTTCCTCCTGAAAGCAGGATGCGCCTTGCTGTGGAGCTGAGATTCCAAAGGGACCTCATGGCTTATGTGTTCACACTCATATGAGAGGTCGTCTGCTCTTTGGGGCCCTTGTCCTCTCATCTGGGAAATGACAGCCATGTCTACCGTTATGTCCCGCAGATGAATTAAGTCATTCTGTAAAGATTCACAAAAGCCAATGACCACTCAACTGAAGTTGGACCCCCCCATCCCTGTTTGGCCAGTCCACCCACTCGCCAAACCAGGTCAGCTCATCAAAAGGGGGGAGGGATTTTCTTGCACTGAGTCAGCTGGAAGCTGATAAAAAACTCAGAAGCTGGCAGAGGGCTGCCTGGCTGTGGTACCCCTTACCTGAGTGTCCATCCAATCCCATCACAGAAGCTGGGAGACCAAGTTACCTGCACAGACTAGAGCCAGAAGCTAGCTCCCCCGGGATTTGGGACTAACCTAAGGGGACGCCTCGGTTTCGGCAACAGCCATGCCGTTACAGTCGACAAGCAGCAGTTGCTGGGGACTAATCTGGAGTTGTCTGGGGAGGGTATTGTTGGGAGACAAATGGGGAGGAGGAGGTTTGGCCATGGGCAGACAAGGTGACAAGAGGAGGGTCTGTGTTGTCTGTAGGAAAAGGGAAAGGGGTACTGGAGGTTGGGTTTCCTGGGGGGAAACCGGCATGAAACTGGAGCCTAGACATAGGGAGGAAGGCGAGGCTGCGGTCTCCACAGGTTAAACGGAGTATGACACCACTACAAAGAAAAAGTGCCAAGGTCGAGCAGTGCAGGACAGGGGTGACGCGGTCCCCACAAGACAATGTAGGGTACTATGCAGTGTCACGTCCACCGAGACATCGGAGTTGGGGCCATGGAGGCGTATCACTAAAGGGAGATTCAGCTGGCCAAGGGGAGACGTTTCTAGGAAGACTGGGAGTGGCAAGAACGAGGGCAGCAGGGCTTGGGGTCGCCTGCATAGGCTTAGCCTCACCGTCAGACAGGGCCTCACTGCACTCGAAGCTGATCTCGAACCGGAAGGGGCTGTGGAAAGGGCTCGGGTTCTCCAGCACAGCCACATTCAGCACCGACACCTTGGCCATCACCTCGCCAGGGGACCACAGCTGCAGTTGAGCCTTCTTCGGTGTCCTGCGGAGGCAATGGCGACTGGGGAAGAGATTCGCTAGGCAGCGTCCTCGCCCTGACTCCAACTATTCTCTCTAAAGAGCGTCTGGGGTCCGCGCTCGGCCTTCAAATAGCCGACTCCACCCTCCAGCCAATCGCTGCTAAGGATCTATGACGGCGCGAGAGCGCCGCCAGCCAATCCTCGGGCGTCTTCCGGCGCGCGCCTCGACCCCCAGACCAATCAGAGAAGCTCCCTCTTCACGGTACACGGAAGGCGGAATGATAATCTCTTAGCGTCGTAAACTGTCCATCCGGAACCAATCCCTAGCGTCTCCGACTCGAATATCTTGCTCCGGGGTGGGCGGAGTTAGATCGCGGAACTTCTCTTGTCCAATCCCAAGGGTTACCGCACCGGCCCTGCCCGCCCCCTCATTCTACTCTTCCGGTAGACACGCCCCATAGAGGTCAGCACCGCCAACGGCCGAACGGTGGCGCGCGACTCTCACTTAAGACCGTAGGAAACCGGTACTAGCTCCCGCAGTGATTGACTGGCGATCAAGGGGCGGGGCTTAAGCAGGTTTCCGAAATGTAATTGGCTAATGTCGTGGCTGGGCCGAAGAACTGGGAAAAAACTCACTCCCACACAGTGAGAAAAGCATAAAGGGGAAGAGTGGCGTTTGCAGCTCTGGCGGCTTTGGCGTCTGTCAGCTGGTAAGCGTTTCCGGGAGCTACCCTGAGCGATTCCGGACTTTGAGGACGGTCGAGGAGACTGTAGCGAATGCTGTCAACATTTGTATCACCCGTGAGACAAGATGGCGCGCCGGTGATAGAAAATCGAGTCCGGGTCCGAGTCGACGGACCAGGGTTTGACTCCCGTCTCTACACAGTGCTATGGCCGGGCGTGGTGGCGCACTCTGGAGGCCGAGGCAGGCGGATCTCTGAGTTGAAGTTCAGCCAGGGCTACACAGAGAAACCCTTTCTCAAGAAAACAAAAACAAAACAGTTAACTGCCACTATTTATGACGATAGAATTCAACAATCTCATCTTCACTCCATGCCTTCCCGGCTCCCGATATCCTGCCATCGTCTCTTAGGCATACAGCCAGTGGGGACTCAGGCTAGTCACAGACCTTCTGTGGGGTGAAAGGGCCAAAGAAGCCCACCCTGCTCTGGGGAAGGCGTCCCCAAAGTGACAGCTCTGTCCTGGCAGGAGACAGCTTGCTTCTCCAGAGTGTAACAAGTCTGCTCTGCTAGGGGAAGGTTTCCCCAGCCAAAGTGACACAGACCTGCTCCGCTCTGTGGAAAGAAGGTCTTCACCCACACCTCCTCCAGGAGGATTATTGGGAGGAAAGGATCCGGAAGTGGCTGCCTCTGCCAGGGTGGAAGAAGCGCAGCTAACTGAACAGGCACAAGGCTTATACAGTCCTTAGGAGCGGAGTGTTTCCAGGGAGAAGAGGGATTGGTTATTTTTTCCCTGCTCAGGGATTGTTTAGTTTAGTTGGTCAGGGGCAGAGATGACTGATTTCAGAGCCAAACTGTGTCACTGGCCTTTTTAAGTCTTTTGGCTCTAATTTTAGGGGCAGGGCATTTTCTTTCACTGATTCTGGTTCTAGGGACAAAGTGTGTTTCTTTGGTACTGATTTCAGAGTCAGGGTGCATTTCTTTGGTTGTCCCTTTTACCCTACATTCTTCCCTCCCAGTATATCTCTTGGATAAGGTTTGGATGAAGACCTTCTTTAGCTGGAGCAAAGACGAAGGGAGCCGAGCTGAGCAGGGCTGTTAACACTTTCGTTGGGGGAAGCCTTCCCCTGGCAGCTCCGAGTTGCTACAAGGAATTGTTACAGCTTCACTGGGGAAGCCAGAGACTAGGGATGGGAGCAGGGCTGTAACACTTTCTGCTGGGGAAATCTTCCCCTAGCAGAGCAGAGTTGTTACCCTGGAGTATGGAGCTGAGCAGCAGAGCTGTAACAACTTGGTTGGGGAAGCCCTCTCTTGCCCCAGCAGAGCTGTTACACTGGGGAAAGCGTCCCTAGAGCAGAGCTGTAAGCTGCTACGCTTACTGTGCCCTGTGCCCTGTGCCCTGGCTCCTGACTGCCAGAGCACGCTTCTACCCGAGCTGTAGCACTCAGTATTCCTTGGCTCCTGACTACCAGGATGCCTTTTATCTGAGCTGTGACATACCTTTTACTAATCACATCTTTTAAAGGAAAAACAAAACAAAACAAAACAAAAATAAAAATGGCTGGAGTGATAGGTACGCCATTAATCCCAACATTCAGGAGTCAGAGAAAGGCAGACTTCTGTGAGTTCAAGGCCAGTTTGGTGAAGTTAATGAATAGATAATTCATCTTCACACTTGACAAGTGCAAAAAGGTCAAAAAATGAAGAAATTGATTTTAGTTGTACATTTGACTCAATAGAACAAAAATGATCATTTAAAATATGATCAGTATAAAAGTACTAATGAGCTATTCTGTATCCTTTTCATTGAGAAATCCTTGGGATCCTGTGTATGTTTCACATTCAAACATGTCTGTAACCTGGCAAGGGAATCTCCACTTTTATTTGAAAGAGGTAGTCTGACCTTTTATATTTCACAAAATTTACATTGAAAAAAATTGTTTTTTGTTTTTTTGAGGGGGTGTTAAGACAGGGTTTCTTTGTGTAGCTTTGGAGCCTTTCCTGGAACTGGCTATGTAGACCAGGCTGGCCTTGAACAGGTAAAAGCCTACCCCCCACCTTTTTTTTTTTTTTAAAAAGATACATCCATATGTAGTCTTAGAGTAGTACTTGAAATATGGGCAGCAACCAGGAAAGCTAAGATGTTGATAGTACCAAGAAATAGCAGCTTTTGACACTTAGGTTTTTATTTTTAACTCTGTGCATCTTGGTGTGTAGGTTTGTGCTTGAGTGCAGGTGACCTTGGAAGTCATAAGAGGTTATTAGATCCCTTAGAACTGGAGTTACAGTTGTGAACCACCTGATGTGGGTGCTGGGAACAGCTTAGGTCTTTTGTAAAAGCAACACAAATTCATCCAGTCATCTCCCTGGCTCCAGTGTTTTGTTTTGTTTTTGAGACAGGGTCTCACTATATAGACACAGGCTGACCTGGCACTTACTCTGTAGACCAGGGTGGTCTTAGACTCACAAGATCTGCTTGCTTCTGTCTCCTGAGTGCTCAGACGAAAGGTTTATGACACCATACCTGACTTTTATTTTTAAAACATCTTATATGTATGTCTGTTTTTCAGGGGTGTATTTCTTTGCACCACATGTGTTCCCAGTGTGAAGAGGCCAGAAGAAGGTGTTGGATTCCTGAGGACGGGAGTTAGAGCTGCCATGTGGTTGCTGGAAACGGAACCTGGCTCCTCTGGAGGGCAGCAATGCTCATAATCACAGAGCCAGCTCTTTAGCTTCATCCATCTTTTTTTTTTATTGTTAAAAGAAAAATTTACATTTACTCCCCTTGTTTCCGGCCCTCCCGCTCCCCCACTACCCCACCACCCTCCCCCTGCTTCCTAAAATGGGGCAGGATACCCTGCCCTATGGGAAGCCCAAGGCCCTCCGCCCTCCATCTCGGTCTAGGAAGATGTGCATCCATATAGAATAAGTTCCCAAAAAGCCAATACATGCAGAAGAGATAGGTCCCAGTGCCATTATCATTGGCTTCTCAGTCAGTCCCCACAGGCAGTCACATTCATAGGGTCCAGTTAGGTCATATGCTCATTCAGTCTTGGTCCAGCTGGATTCGATGAGCTCCCAATAGATCGAGCACACTGTCTCTGTTGGTGGGCCAGTCCCTCATGGTCCTGACTTCCTTGCTCATCTTCTCCCTCCTTCTGCTCTTCCAATGGACCTTGGTAGCTCAGTCCCTTGTTCTGATGTGACTGTGGGTCTCTGGCTCTATCTCCATCCATCATGCGAAATTTCTATAATGACGACTAAGATATTCAACAAAGTAACTATGGGGCAAGTTCAGTTCAGGCACCCACTCCTCTGCTGCCCAGGTACCTAGCTGGGAGATCCCTGTGAATATCTGGGATCCCCTCTAGAGACAAGTCTCTTGCAAATCTTAGAATGACTCCTGTTAATGTAGATATCTTATTCCCTTCTCCAATATCCACCCTTCCTAGATCTCCACCCTCCCACAACCCCAGGCTCTCCCCGGTTCTTCCTTTCTCCCTTCTACCCCTCCCTTTCACCTACCCTCTCCCCCCCCCTTTTTTTTTTTTTTGAGACAGGGTTTCTCTGTAGCTTTGGAACCTGTCCTGGAACTAGCTCTTGAAGACCAGGTTGGCCTTGAACTCACAGAGATCTGTCTGCCTCTGCATCCCAAGTGCTGGAATTAAAGGCATGTGCCACTGCCCCTTCTTCATCCATCTTTTAAATATTAAAATATTCTCTGGCCTTTTACCCCAGCACTTGGGAGGCAGAGGCAGGAGGATGGCTGTGAGTTGAGTGCGACCAGCAGAGGGATACTGTGTCTCAAAAAGTCTTCTAATTAAACCAGTGATTAGCTTAATATTTTTCCTGTATGTATGTCTGAGCACCACATGTTTGTCTGGTGCTTGTAGGAATCTAACATAAACACTCTGGCCTCCAAGGGCACACACATGGGACACATACATACATGCAGGTAAAATATCCATACAATAAAATAAAATAATTAAAGATTAAAATACTGTGTAGTGAAATGGAATTTGGTAGATTAAAATTTTCCCAGAGGACCATAAAATCATGAATGGGTACTAAATACATTTAAATTATAAGTTGGAAGGATCCAGGCATGGTAGTTCATACCTATAAACCCAATGCTCAGAAGGCTGAGGTCAGAGAATTGTGAGTTCAAGACCATACTTGACTGCATAGCAAGTTCAAGGCCACTTGGGCTACAAGAGACTTTATCTCAAAAAACAAACTAAATGGTAACAATTGCAATGGGTTTTTAGGTTATAGAGTGTGAAACTTTATTAATCCAGTCTCAAAGTTCACATTTCAATGAATTCCCCAACCCCGGCTTGGAATGGAATTGAGAACCACACATACTAGGCAAACATTCTAGCACTGAGCCACTGCATCTGGTGTCCAGCTGACTAACACAGCACTATTTGTTAAGATCTGGGGCAGAAAACAAAAAGGAGGCTGGAGAGATGGCTCAGAGGTTAAGAGCAGTGCTTGTTCTTCCAAAGGTCCTGAGTTCAATTCCCAGCAACCACATGGTGGCTCACAACCATCTGTAATGAGCTATGGTGCCCTCTTCTGGCCTGTAGGGATATATGCAGGCAGACCACTGTATACTTAATAAATAAATTTAAAAAGAAAACAAAAGAATATCCTTATCTAAAATGGTTATTAAAACACTACTCTCTTTGCCAACTCTGTATTATAAAACCTAAAATGCAACAGACTGCAGAGGCTAGAATAAGAATCCAGCGCCTTTGAGACTGGAAGAGATGGGATTGCTGCAGGCTTGAGGCCAGTTTGGGCTACATAGTGAGTTCCAACCAGGAACCAAAATATCAAAAAGGCATCCAGCTGTTTCCCTTAAGCCAGCTTGTAAACAGCTGGGTATCTCTACATAGTCCTAGCTGTCCTGGAACTCACTATGCAGACCAGACTGGCCTTGTACTCACAAAAGTCCACCAGTCCCTGCCTCCAGAGTGCTGGGACTAAAGGCTTCAGCCAAGGGCATCACACCTCTTGAAACTAGAGTTATGGATGATTGTGAGACACCATGTGGTTGCTGGGAACTGAACCCACAGCCTCTGCAAGAACAAGTGCTCTTATCTGCTGAGCCATCTCTCCAGGGTTTCACCACATTTTTAAAAAACACATAATTTCAAGCTGGGCATGATGGTGCACACCTCCAGTAGCAGAACTCAGAAGGCAGAGACAAGTGGGTTCCCACGAGCTCCAGGCTGGCCTGGTCCATATAATTATTTCCATGCCTGCTAGGGCTACATAGTGAGACCTTGTCTATAAAAGTGGATGTGTGGGACTGGGCAGTGGTGGCACACACCTTTAATCCCAGCACTTGGGAGGCAGAGGCAGGTGGATCTCGGTGAGTTTGAGGCTGGCCTGATCTACAAGAGTTACTTCCAAGACAGGACTGTTACACAGAGAAACCCTATCTCGAAAAACCAAAAAAATAAAAATAAATGGTGTGTGTGTTATATTAGTATGTTTTAAAATTTCCCAGCTTTAATTTCTAATGTAATAGATGTTAATATAGTCCTCACAAACAGTAGCCCTTGAGAGCTAGCTATGGCTCATTTGGCCTCCCAAATGCTGGGATTAATGGCATGTGCCACTACATCTGGCTGTTGTAGTAGTTTGAGACCTTGTAGACAGAGTTGTTCTTCCTCTGGCAATTTCTAACCCTGCCTTTGTCGTAGAGCCGGTCACCACCCATTCAAGTTTTCTTAAATCTCTGCCTGTACCAGCACCACATTGTCTTAAATATCACCACAGCATAATCAGCTCTGCTCAGGCCGCTTGTTCTTTCAACTGTGTTGGTCTTATGCCCTTTATTCCTGCATAACAATAGCGTGCCAAGAGCTGTCAAAGGGAGAATAGCTGTCTGCAAACGATGGCAGAACCTTGCTCCCAAATCCCAAAGGTACCTAATTCACCTATGGGGGTCTGTCAAAGGCTCCAAACAGCATCCCTGTCTGTCACTGACACCTCAAGTACAATCAGGTCTACTGGATCATATGGTCCAAGTGGCAGAGAAGCCTGCAGAGCAGCCTGGAAGAGCCTTCTGCTCCAGGCTCCAGAAAGCTAGCAGCTTTCTGTGTCACTTGGTCTATGGGCCGGAGAATACACCCAAGCAAGGAATGTGCTGCCTCCAGACTCCAAAGAGGCCACTAAGTCTTGTTCTTTTTCTCTCTGTGGTGTTGGGGGCTGGGTGCAATTACACCCTTTACTGCTGCATGCCCACACCACTGGACTCGTAAGAATTTCACGGAGACAGAAGGCCTTGAATTTTGGTTAGATTAACTTCCTATCCTCTGATGTGCATATGTGTTACCAATGAGTTCAGAGTGCTTGCTATCTTCTGCTCACTTGGTCCAATCAGCATAATGTCATCAATGTAGTACACCAGTGTGATATTTCATGGAAGAGACAGATGAGCAAAATCTCTTCTAAGTTATGACACAGGGCAGGAGAGTTAATACATCCTTGAGGTAAAACTATAAGTGGAAGCCAGTTGTTCCTGTTGGTCTGTATGGACAGGTACCGAGAAAACATTTACTAGATCAATAGCTGTATACCATGTACCAGGAGATGCATTAATCTGCCTAAGTGAGGGCACGACATTTGGTATAGCAGCTACAGCCAGAGTCACTGCCTGATTAAGCTTTCAACAGTCAACTGTCATTCTCTACCATCTGTCTTCTGCGCTGGCCTGATAGGAGAGTTAAAGGAAGATGTAGGTGCCACTACCCCTGCATCTTTCAAGTCCTTGAGAGTGACACTGATTTTTGCAGTTCCTCCTGGGTGTGATTTTTGTTTTTGGTTCACCATTTTCTGGCAGAGGCAACACCAGTGGCTTCCATTTGGCCTTTCCAACCATAACAGCCTTCACTGCAGTGATCAGGGAACTAACGAATAAATTCTGTCAACTTCTAAGTATATCCCAAGTATACACTGAGAAAATGACTACAGGATTTCAGGGACCCACTGGACCTACTGTGAGTCAGAATCCAGCCAAAACTCCATTAATAGCCTGACCTCCAGAAGCCCCTGCTTTAACTGGAGGGTCACAATGTTCCTTGAGACCCCAGAAAGTCTGGCTGCCGCTTCCCTTCCCTCCAGTGTAGTTACCCTTATAAAAGGCCATAGGTCCTTTTGGGGGGAGGACTGGAGAAAGGCTTACAGCAAAACTCTTAGGTATTTCAGCAAGAGGAACCTGGGCTTTCATTCAAAGGGTTCTCGGTCTGGGTCTGGAAGTTGGCTCCAGTGTGGAAGTTGGCTCACAGGCCTAGATTCCCTCTTGCCACCATTCAACGATACCTTTTTGGTTTGTTTTGTTTGAGAATTTTCTGAGCGGCAACCCCAACCAAGGTCTTCCCCAACAAGGAAAAGGGAGACAACAAAGCTCTT
The DNA here is from genome assembly GCA_028555095.1 of Dicrostonyx torquatus. Taxonomy (NCBI): domain Eukaryota; kingdom Metazoa; phylum Chordata; class Mammalia; order Rodentia; family Cricetidae; genus Dicrostonyx; species Dicrostonyx torquatus. The sequence continues at coordinate 353,190 of JAQHUG010000547.1, read as the reverse complement.
CTAATGTGCTGGTGTCCCTCACCATTTTGTGCCTTATAGGATTTGTGAAGGGCGTGTCTTCTGGGCCTTGCCATTGTGGAGGGTTAGGTTTTACAAGTACTCACTCTAGCATTGCGATACCTGAGCCTTAAAATCCCTTCATCAACACTAAGACAAGGAATACCAGGCATCTCCAGCTCCTTTTTTTTTTTTTTGGTTTTTCGAGACAGGGTTTCTCTGTAGCTTTGGAGCCTGTCCTGGAGCTAGCTCTTGTAGACCAGGCTGGTCTCGAACTCACAGAGATCCGCCTGCCTCTGCCTCCCGAGTGCTGGGATTAAAGACGTGCGCCACCACCGCCCGGCTCTCCAGCTCCCTTTTTAGTGGGCCATCTTTGATAAATGTTTTAGCCAACCATTCAAACTTTTTTTTTTTTTAACTTTATTTCATGCGCATTGGTATAACAATGTCAGATTCTCTGGAACTGGAGTTACAGATGGCTGCAAGCTACTATGTGGGTGCTGTGCTGGGAATTGAACGGGGGTCCTCTGGAGGATCAGTCAGCGCTCTTAACCACCGAGCCATCTCACCAGCCCTCAAACTTTTTTTTTTTTTTTTTTTTAGGCAGTGTTTCTGTGTAGCCCTGGCTGTCCTGGAACTCACTCTGTAGAACAGGTTGGCCTCAAACTCACAGAGATCCACCCGCCTCTGCCTCCCAAGAAGAGCTCCTTTAAGAGAATGTGACAATGGCCAGGCCAGAGACCTAGTGTGTGTCTACGTGTGCATTTCCATCTGTAAAATGGAGTTCTAACCCTAACGTGCACCCTGCATTGTGGGTGCAGACCAGAGAAAACTGCTTAAGAAACATTCGTTCAGACCAAGAGCACTTCACATACAAGTCCCTGGTGACTGCTGAGGGTCCTAAGAAGCATATATAGATTTTTTTAGTTGTATGTAAGCATGTGTACCATGTGTGCTTGTGGACATCAGAAGGATCAGACCCTCTAGAACTGTAGTCACCATATGGGTGTGGGACCTGAAGTTAGGTCCTGTGCAAGAGCAAGTGGTCTTTACCATGAAACCATTTCCCCAGCCCTTTATTGAGACAGAGTTTTACCATGTAGACCAGACTGAACTTGGCTAATCAATCCTCCTGCTCCAGCTTCCCACATGCTGAAAGACGTTCAAGTATAGATCTGGGACTCATATACTATACTATACCCTACTTTTTGTCCCCCAATTGAATCACACCACTCTTATTATTCCAAGAAATCTTAATTTCTTTATTGTTTGACTTTTTGACTCAACATTTTTTTAAACTTTTTGTTTTTTTCTGAAACGTTCTTATGAGCCTTTTGTTTTGTTCTCGTTAAATGCACTCGACCCAAAATTGGTTTGGCATATCGAAAAGGAGACCAAGGAAAGAAGGGAGCAGGGAGGCCCAAATGGACAGAGAAATTGAGAATGAGGGGGAGGAGGGAACACAGAGACAGCAAAAGGGACACAAAGAAAGAAGGTGGATAGTTAGAAAAACCCAAAAGGAAAAAAAATGCAGAGAAAAAGAATGAGCAAGATTTAGGAGCAAATGAATTCAGGAGCCCAAGGAAGGGAGTAGGAGGAGACCAAGACCCTTCTTTGTACCGTCCCCGCTGGGGTGGGGGCGTCAAGGCACCAGGTCTGGTTAGGGTAGGGGACACCTGGGCTCTCTGGGTGGCTTTGCGCTGGATTGCAGTGGAACCAGCCCCACTTGGGGACCCACCATATAGCTGAGGCCTGGGATTTACTTTGTGCTAGCGATGCCAGCTAGACTAGGAACCAAAGGCTTTGCTGCACCACATCCCCTGCTGTCCATTGTCCACATCTGGAAAAGGGCCGTGCAGGGAATGAGGGAGCAGGACTCTTGTGCCTCCAATCCCAGAGGACCTCTTTGCCCGCCCCTTTTCCCAGCTTTATTGATGTCTGATGGGCCTCAGGCCTGGGCTAAGTCCTCTGCTTCCTGGGCCAGTCACTCCACATAAACCACAACCAGCTCCAGCGGAGTTAGGCAAGGGCCACAAGCCATTTCCTACTCTTCGTGCCTGCCTTGGCTAGACTATCCCCATCCTCTCTCTTCCTATTTAGACTTCACCCTTGGTCTTCTGGCAAGATAGGCTAAAACACACTCCCAGAAAAAACCAGAGATGGAATAAACCCTGCCTTTTCACATCTGTTCCCCTTCAAGGGGCAAACCATTATCTTTGGTCTGGCCCCTTTCCCCCCACATTGATGGGGACAAGCCAGTCCCAGCTCCCCAAAAGGGAAGAGGGCTTTCTAGCAGCAAAAAGGGTCCTCCTCGCCACGGATTCACCTCCTGCTCAGCTTCTTCCTAGAGTCCCTCCCTCATAACCCAAAGTTCATGGCAGCAGCAAGCTGAGACCCAAGGATGCTTGAAAACTCATGGCACTTGTGAGGAAGGAGGCAGGGAAAAAACACGGTGAAGTCAGCAGAGGTGTGATTCCATCTCCAGAAGATGGCGGCAGAGTTAATGCTATCCCGTCCCCACCACCAAACTGGGGGAGGACAGGAAGGCTGAAGGGCCAGAGGTGCTAGGCAGACACCTTATGCCTGGCAGAGGGCTTGGGGTGAGGGATAAGGGAAAGGGATCTCTCACCTTTGTACCCCCTGTCCCTCAGAAAGACCTCACCACTGCCATTCTGCCCTCAGCCACAGGAACCATTCTCTGCCCTCCACTCCTTTCCCTTGCCCTTCTCAGAATGGGACGCCAGCCTCCTCCTGCCTGCCATGAGTCCTGAAGTGATATACGAGAAGCAGGAACTCAAAGGGGTAGTGCAGCCATCTCGGCAAAAGCATCTTTGGGTGTGAGGGTGTCTCCTGGCCAGCGGGGCAGGCAGTGAGGTACACGCCCCAGGAGGGCGGACTGATGCAGGACCAACAGAGCAGAGGTGACAGGACCGGTGCCGGGAAGGACAGGTTCTTTGTTTCGGTGTTGCTCTCTGGCGGCTGCCTGCCCTGGTTGGGATGTACAATACAGGAAGTCCTGGTTGCCAGTGGGGGCCGCTGCTCTGTTCCGGAGAAAGTCCGGGCTGGCCTGGGCTGCAGGTGCCCGGTGGCTTCAAGTGATGAGATTTTCTTACTTTTTTTTTTTTTGTCTTTTTTTTTCCTTTTCCGTTTTGTTGAAATATTTACAGCAATAGGGGAGGAAAAGAGAGGGGTAAGAGGACCCCCTAGGGAAAGATCCAAACCCAGGACCCACTCCTCAGGGAGCCCTAGACCCCAAATCTGCTCCCCTGATAGCCCAGCCCACAGGACTGGGAACTGCCCAGATATGGCCACCCCAGTGGGTTAGGGGCCCTGCGGGGAGTTGTGCTTCATCGGGAGTCACCCCAAGGGAGGGGGTCATTGGGTGCACTCTGAGGGTTGAGGAGCAGGCTTGCTTGGGAGTCAAGGACAGATAGCAAGGGAGAAAGGAGCTTCAGAGAAAGTTCCTCGATAGCCACCAGCCCACACTGCCCATCCCCAGGCTCGGCCTGCCTGTGGTGCAAGGCCCAGTCTCCAGGGCACAAGGAACTGTAGCACGGGAGGAACCTGTCCCACTGCCCCCCTCCAGGAGATGGAGAGGAGCAGCTGATAAACTGGATCCTGCAAGGCTTTGGCCACCTCAAAAGCGGCAACCCCCTAAAAACCTAGGGCAGCCTTATCCCTTGCTCTTCCTCCACAGGCAGGGAGAGTCAGAAGTTGGTCACACCTACCAGCTTCTCCCCTACTCCCAGGGCCTAAGTGCTTTTCCTCATTGCACTCCCCTAGAGAGGCTGGGGCCTGTGGCTGGTGGAAACCCTGTCTACTAACCCTGGCACCTGGGGCCCAGGTCAGAGTCCCCGAGGGGACTGTGGGGCCCACGGGCTGAGGGGCACCTGGAGAGAGTGGCCCACCAGCCACTGCCTCTGTCAGTCTCTGCTCCCACCAGAGCCCCTCCTGGGTTTCCTCCCTGGCCAGGCCCCCGGCCTCTGGTCCATGAGGCCCCTCAGAGACTGGTGACCAACTGCATTTGCCCGTCCCCATCGGGCCCTGGCCCCTCGAGACTGGGGGCTGCCAGGTAGCCCTCATGGCTGGGCCGCCGCACCTGGTAGTAGCCTTGTAGGGGATTCCGAGCCACCAGGGCCGGCGGGCGGGAGGTGTAGTAGATTTCTGGGGGCCCAGGGGGGGCAGGTGGGGGCGGGGGCAGGGCCTCATTAGGCCCTTCGGGGCTGCTGTCCGGGTAGGAGGGCGAGTCCCGCAGGTTGGCCCCGCTGGCATAGAGGGAGTCCCGGCCGGGAGGTGAGGAAAGGGGCCGACTGGTGGCCCCATCCTCTGCCGTGCAGCTCTCCGACTCATCCAGATCACTCTGGTACAGCACCGACTGGGCCCGGGGCAGCAGCAGTGGCTCCTCCAGGGCCTTGTAGAGAAGTTCAATCTCTGCCCGGTCAGCACCCCCAGGCCCGCCGGCCTCGTCCTCACTGACCCCTGGCACGGGTGGCACAGGAGGTTCCGGTGGAGGCCCTTTGGCGCCCCCACTGGCCCCCCGCAGGTTGCTGTGCACCAGCTCTGAGATGATCATCTTCTCAAAGGCGGCAGCATCGGCCAGGTTCCGACCTCTGGGTGGCTCGGGACCCCCATCCCCTGGAGGGAAATCCCCGCTTCTCAAGGAGTAGCTGTTGTTGAAGTTGCCGTTAAGGGGCAGGGTGTCCATGCCACAGGCTTCCCGGCCTCCCAAGGGGTGCTCTGCAGGGCAGAGGGGGCAGTAAGGACGGGCCTGGTCACGTGGTAGACAAAGGGAGCACAGAGGTCTGTCCCAGAGCTTCCCATCTCTCTTTCCTCTTTCTCTCCTGTTGGGTGGGTCTGCAGCCTAGCACAGCCCATGATGGTGTGTAAGGGCCAGTTCACCCAGGGTTCCCTCCTAAGTGCCAGAACTTTAGCAAGTGGAGGCCAGTGTAGCCAGGTACACCGACTAGGCTTAGACCCCCCACTTTCATTCCCAACCTGAAGGTCCTCACCTGGCTGCCATGCCAGAGCCTGTGGGTAGGGACACCCTAAGTTTCCAGTCCCTATGAAGCTACAGGAGAAGGGTCTGCCTTTGTCCCCCTTCCCCCTTTGGAAGTACTTCCAGGAGATAGCAGTACTTACTGGGTTCCCTGTAGCTTCCTGTAGATGCCAGCCCACAAGAGAAGACAAGACAAGAATGAGCTAAGCAGAGGCCCCTTAGGACCTGCCCTTGGGGCCTCCCGACCTGGGACTCTGCTCTTCCCTGGCATCTAGCCAGCCCAAGTGTCCTCACCTGGGGAGTTGAAGACTGGGGGCGAGGAAGGATTGAAGCCCACAGACTCCGCAATGAGTGTATTGTATGGGCTAGTGCCCCCACGGGGTTGTAGCACGGGGTTGGTCAGTAGATGATTCCCCATGGTACCTGCCCAAGGGAAGGGTCAGAGGTTACAAGGCAGCCCAGAGACTTGGGACAAGGAGCTTCTGAGAGAGGACCCAGGGCTGGGGAGACCTCACCTCGGTTCAGGGTGGGGGTGCTGTTGACGTCACCTGCCATAAAGGAGGACTCTGTCTGTTTCCTCACGGTGTCGTTCCACATCCTCCGGATCCGGCTCTGGGGACAAACATGAGGGGTCTCTAGCACAGCCCTGCCCTCCAGATCTTTCTGAGGCTCTGGCCTCAGAAAAACATGCTGGACATGCCTTCCCTGCTTGGGTACCTGGGTCCCCGTGTAGTATCGGGTGTTACTTCGCATGGCTGAGGTCTTGAGGGAGCCGTGAGTACCCCCAGGTGGGGAGCGGATGCAGCAGTAGGAGTGACGCAGGCACTTGCTGTACTCCTTGTGCACCTGTGGAAGGCGGACAGCTGACAGTGGGTATCTACCCCTTCCCCATCAGTCGTTCTTGGAGCTGGCAGGCCACAGAAACTCGGTCATCTATGTTCCTGGTGGCCAGCCATTCAGGCTATTATTATGGCCCATTCTCTTTTCTTTACCACCATTGACTTCCTCAATCATTTATTCCCTCATTCTCCAACTCGACACACCTTTAAGGAACATATACTATGTGCCAGGCATAGGGAACATTACGACTGAACTCCTGATACCCCTGCCCCTACCTCCCCGTACTAGAACTCTAGGCATTCCCAATCCATGACACTGGGGATGGAACACAGACTTCATGTATGCTAGGCTAGGCAAGCATTCTACCAACTCAGCTACATCCTCATCCCTTGTGTAGTTTGTAAGAAAAGAATTTTATGTGTATGGATGTTTTGCCTGCATGTATGTATGTGCACTATGTGTGTGCAGTACACTCGAAGTCAGACAAGGGCTCCCCTGGAACCATTTCTTCTATCATTACAAAAGTCAGTTCTTTTTAGAATGGTTACGGCAAAAATTTTAATACTTTGGCTACCAGTTGTCTGCCACTTAGGGCTGCGCCTGGTCTGTGCTGCGACTCCTTTGTATCCTACTTTATCTCTGAAATCTTTTTTACTCCTGTCTGAATCCCCCCAGGCCCATCAGACTCAGATGGTTCCACAGAAGGCAGGTGCCCAGGAGACACACTGAGGGCCAAGATGCACCTGAGTCCTTTCATTCTGGGGTCCAGAATGTACAAGGAGAGCTCTGCCACTCTCACCTTTTTCTGTAAGGCGCAGTGAAAGACAAAGATGAAGACCCCCTGGAAGGCGTTGAAGGTTGTGAAGAGATAGGCCATGACTACAGACTCCTTGTTGATGAAGAGGAGGCCGAAAGCCCAGGTGAGGCCCAGCAGGAAGAGCAGTGCAATGGCGCCCAGCGCCCAGGACCTGATGGCCAGGAGGACAGGCAATCATGCTGTTCACCAGGGAAGACAGCCCAGCCCCAAGGCCTCCAGGTTGACACTGAGGGTTGGCTTCAGGTGACAGGTCGTTCCCTGCCAACTTCATCATTTTGGCCAGATTTCCAGTCCACTCAAACTCCCTTTGTGGCCCAGTTTTCAAGGTGCCCTCAAACAGACTCACACTAAACCTGCAGTGGCAGGTCTGAAAGTGCAGGCTGGATGGACTGCACTTTCTGACCCCGCACCATGCACAAACCCCACCGCACAGCACCAGCAGTGAAAAAAGGTTTCGGGAACCCCGAGGGCCCAGGGTGAGGGCTCACTTGATGTTGTCAAGGCGGCTGGAGTCAGGCTTGAGCACTGATGAGCTCCGGATCATCTTGTGCAGGGTCACCATAAGGAACACGAGGTTCACCTGGGTACAGAGTACAGGAAGGGCTCAGTCTCTGCTCTAACCCCTTCCTCAGGGCCTTCTCTGCCTCTGGGAGCCCAAAGTGCCCACTACCCGCATCTGTTACTTGCTATCACTGCTGTGAGGCCAAGGGTCATGACTTGGCATGAAGCCACAGCTGCTGGTGCACTGGCCTCAGTGTTGAAGACTATGGACTTTGTCAGCCTGGTCTTTTTAGCTACAGCTCAGGTGTGTGTGTGTGGTTTTAGAACTAGAACCCAGAGCCTTCTGCATAGTGGGCAAGTGCTCACCACTGAGCCACGCCCTGGCCCCTGTTTGGTTCTGATTTTTTACACCAATGCCGCTTTGAAAAGCTGGCAAGGGGTCAAGATTAGGGTCAAGAGCAGCCTGGATGAAAGGAACCCTAGTACTTGGAGTGCCACTCACCACAATGACAAAGGAAACAGGCCCAATGAAGCTCCAGATGAAGTAGTTATCAACTCTCAGCCAGCAGCTAAAAGGAAACACAGCCAGAGTGGAGAGATGCCTGAAAGAGCAGCCACCCCAGCCCTGGCCCAAGGAAAGCCAGCCACTCAAGAGCCAAAAGACGAAGACCATGGGGATAACAGAGACACTCACGCCTTCTCGGTGCCATAGCTTCGGTAGTCAATGGCAGCTGCGATGCCTACCACCAGGGCTGGGAAGCAGTAGCCGCCCAGGTAATAGTACTTGGTGCGTGAGTATTCGCTCTCAAACACTTCCACCAGCAGCAGGTAGAGGTGCACACCTTCTAGGCATAGCCAGGAAAAGGCGGCCAGGAAAAAGTAGTGCAGCAGGCCCGCGAAGATGGGGCAGGCAACCTGGGAGAGCACATGAGTAAGAGGCCACTCCATCAGCTGCGGCCCCTCCCACCGCCCAGCCTTGGCCCCAGGTGTGGCTCACCTCATACTGAGTCTTGTCTATGCCAACCAGGAAGAGCAGCTCCGCAAGGAAGAGGTTGATGCACAGGTTCTTGTGGATGGTGTTGCGGTCGGTCTGCAGGCCACGCAGGAAGCAGAAGGTGGAGATACAGATGGCCAGACAGACCAGGGAGATGACAATGCCAACCCAGGTGATGACAGACAGCAGCAGCTCATTGATCCGGCCCTGGTACTAGGGGACAGGAGTAGGGAGGCACTTAGGGCTTGGCCAGGTGACAGCTGCAGGTAACGACCCAGGCAAGGCAGTGGGCCACAAGACCCTCCAGTGCTACCCACCCAGCCACCCAGCTGGCCCCCACCCTGTGCAGGCAAGTGCAGCTCACTTCCTCATGCTCTAGAAGGCGTGTGGAGAGAAGACAAATGTTACTGCCTTCCCCAGAGTGTCTCAGGGCCAGAGGGAGCCAGATGCAAGGTCTCATGCCCTAGGCAAGTCTGATGGTCCCCATGCCCATGAGCTGGCCTCTCAGGCATCGCCCATGCTGTGTGCTCTCTAGGGTGCCATGCAAAGCCAGGCCAGCAGCAAGCAGGCCTGCCCGGAGCAGCAGAGTGCCGGCCAGCTTACGATCTCTCGGTGAGCCATGAGCACTGCGAAGTTGGTGAGGTGGCTGCAGGCACATGTGGTATGGGTCTTATTGGACTCCACCAGGCGGCAGCCCTGGGTTGACCAGTAGCCCAGCATGGAGCGCTCTGAGTAGTTCCAGAAGGAGCAGTTTGCATTGAAGTGGTTCTTGGCCTGTTGTATGGTGGTGGACAGAGTATCAAAACTGCAAGCCCTATTCCTGCCCTCAAAACCAGCTACAGGGACAGTGACAGGTGTGAAGGATGTGCCTAGGGCCCGAGGTGACCACCAGCTCTATGGGACATAAGGTCCGAGCTGAAGCAGGGGAGCTGAAACTTATTCTCAGGTGGGTGGACAATGGTGGGGATATGTAGTCCAGGAGCGAGGGAGGGGTACACCTGAGCTCACCTCCAAGTGAGCCACAGTAAAGATGACAGGGTCCATGAGGAAGACGCGGCTTGATTCCTTATTGATGGACGCTGCGATGACCTGTGAGTTCACCACCAGGGAGGCACCTCCAGGGCCACCAGTCCCTGTCTCGCCTGCCAGCTTCACTGTGGCATTCTCCGTGGACAAGAACAGGCCCAAGTTGTTGTAGAGGATGAAGACAACCTTGACCACCCCTGAGGAAGATGGGCACAGGGAGATACAGTGGCCATCCTTAGCCACACACTTCTCTCTGGGCTGTGGCCAAGTTGAAGCAGCAGCTCAGAAGCCATTTCCACAGGCCATTTTTCAGCAGTGGGCAGATCAAACACAGCGGCCAGCACACAGGCTGGCTCTCTGACCGTCTTACTTTCTATGTGACCTTGGGCAGATTCCCTAATCTCTCTGTGTCTCAGCCTCAAATGGTAAAATGTCTTCTAGAGCCTCTACAGGGCTTTGGGACATCCATATAACGGCAGATAAACCATGATTATGAAACACAACGGTCATGTGTTTTAGAGTCAAGGTCAAGGTGCCAAACTGGCAGTGTGCACGTGCTTGTAGACAAACCCCACGGGACACTGACCATTGCGGCTATTTTGCTTGATGGTGTTGGCAGATAGCTGGATAGAGTTCTCGCTGGGATATTCCTGGGGAAACACCAACTCCTGCACTTGACCCTCTGTGTTCAGGACAGTCACCTCCAGGACTGTGGGAGCAGAGGCAGAAAGGGTATGTTATCAGTGTCTATCCCCAGACAGGGTCCATGCTACACCATGAGGCCTGCAGCGAAACCACACCCTCAGAGTTTGGGGTTGGCCCTGGGGTGGCTACAGTACTCACCCACGTTCTGCTTGGCAGCTAAGAAGCGAGCGGGTTCCCTGACATTGTCGGCCAGCAGGAAGGCCCCCTCCTCTAGGACATCTAGGAGCATGGTGGCTGTATGCACCTGTTCCGTGGCATTCATGTCTTTCCAGGACTCAAGGGCCTCTGGTCGGAGCAGGTTGTCCACTGTCTCCACCACGGCCTGTGTGTAGCAGGGACAATACCATGAGTCCCCTACATTCTTAGTTCCTTGGGATAGTCTTAATGTCTTCTTCTTTCTCTTTCCTTCATCCCCACAATCTGTATCCCACTGGGCTCACCTTGATATAATCCTTGCAGGTTCTCTCTCGCTTGTGCATCTGGACAAAGAGATGGAAGTAGTGATGGGTGGAGACTCCAAGCACTGCTCCCCTAGCCACAGTGCTCAGACTCTGGGGCCCTGAAACCTTTCTCAGAAACCCCACCTCTAAGGACTGCTCAAGGCAGTGCAGCAGTGAAGGCCAGCAGCCCTGGAGTATTGTGTCCCTCACTGGTCACTGTGGGGTGGCAGAAGGTGCAGATGCCTACCTTGTTGTAGTTCTTGCCAGCTGACTCACGCTCAATGGGCCGGAGGGCCTGGAGCTGGGCATCCAGGATGTCTAACAGTTGTTCCATCAGCTTCACCGATGAGGACACGTCCCCAGCATAGATGGAGCCCCGTGTATGGCGGGCCAGCTCACTAGCAATGTTGGCTGCATTCTCTCCGCTCTTAATCTGCATGAGGTGGGGAGGAAGGGACCTCAGGTCTTCTGTTCACTGGCCTGCCCTGGTCCACATTCCCTCTTCACCTGCCCTTTTCTCCCTGCTAGCCTTTCCCACACACGGTCAGGTAAAAGGATGCCCCTTGCCCTGGCTATAGCCCTATATGTCTCCCAAGCCATTTCCACTCCTGTTGACCCTGGGCTCTGGATAGCCGGCCTGCAAGGGGCAGCAGTTACTGGTACCTTCTGGGCTACTTGGTTGACCCACGGGGAGGTGCAGTTACTGAGGTCAGGACCCCGAGGATTCCAGAGCCCTAGAGCAGGTAGACACTGGAACGAGGCAATTCCTATAGAGATGGACAAGAAAGTCAAAGGGAAGGAAGTGAAGAGGGGACAAGGAATGAGAGGAGACACTTGGGAAAAGGCACTAGGTAGCCCATCCTAGCCTTCTAGGCAAGATGGGCTGTGGAAGGTTTTCTCCACAGAGCCTCTCCCAAACTTCCCTGAAACCTCAGAGCACTTGGGCTGCTTATCTGTCCCACATCTGTTCTGAAACTGGCTTTGCTACTTTAGTCTGAGGCCGGTAGCCGGATTATTGGCAGCTCCCCAGGTGCTTAGCTATAGCTAAGCTGTGTGCCTCCCAGCCCTTCGCGGTCAGCTGTGGCCCCAGCACTCACCTCGTGTTCCCTTGGGGCAAGGCCTCTCCACCAGCATACCCTGTTGGGTGGCTGGCCACTGGACCCGCCGGACCTCTCGGGGTTCACAGAAGAGCTCAGGGGACACATGCAGATTGGGAGCTGGGGGCCGCCGGGTGCTGGGTGCTGGGGCTGTCGCTGGAGGCAGGTCAGGTCCCAGCTGGTTAATGGCACCCACTGGGTGTGTGGTGAGGGGTGCCCGGCGGAGTGGAGTGGTGGCTGCAGGCGAGGCTGTGCTGGTGAGGGGCGTGGGCCGAGCTGTGGTGGTGGTACTGAGAGGTGGAGAAGTGGCTGGGCCTGAGAGGTAGAAGACAGGACTGGGTCACATCCATGCCTAAGGCCCACCAATGTGATAAAGCACAGGGCTCCTTGGTGTCTTGATATCTTCTCATTGATGTTGAAAGCTGACCTGGGTCCCCTGACTTTTCCTGTGCTCAGAGGTGCCCTATACTCATGAGTCCATTTACTTGGAAGGTGAAAATGTACTATGTACCACAAGGTGTCTCTCCCAGAGCTGGGACTGGAGATGTGTGTCAAAGCTGCTGGCTGTAACACCGCTCATCTGTGACACAGCTGACTGGGGTCTGGAACCTGGCTATGTTTTCCCTCGGGGGTACTCAGTCCCCCTCTGCAAAGGTTGGCTAAGGCTCTCTAGAGCTCTGGGGTTGCTCTGGGTTAGTGATGGGAACACCAGCTGGAGGCAAAACGAGACTACAGCAAGCATCTGATCCTGCACCCCCTAAGCAATCCCACACGAATGTGCCCAGGCAGCACAGATCACTGGGTAGGCCCAGAATCCTGGGGTTCAACCCTCAAGCATCACATCCCTCAGTCATGCAGCGCACAGGCTTTATCTGTAAACAGTGCCTTGAAGACAGCAGACACATTGAAGCAGCAGCTGAGGGGTGTGGACCGGGATTTTCTGTACCTCCTAATCAAGAGCTTACAGAGGGCCCTACATTCCGGTACCAAGGAGTAACGGATGCAAAGAGGCCTACACCCCTCAAACCCCTCTCACCAGCGCTGGGGTCTGGAGGTCCGAACTCCAGGCTGTAGCGCACCACAAAGTAGTTGTTCCACACATACAGCTGGTTGTCCCGGGGGTTGTAGTCGACAGAGGACACAAACTGGTAGGGGTTGGGGAAAGCGAGACTGACTGGCTCCTCTCGGTTGGCATTGGTGTTGAAGGCATAGTCCACACGGTTGCCTGCCGCCTCACTGTCGTCATCCACATACACGGAGCGCAGCACGTAGAGGACACCGCATACCATGAAGGCATTGGAGGCCGAGCGCTTGTCGTAGCCCGTTTCCCATGTGCCCTCAAAGCGTAGCGTGTAGGGGTTGAGCTGGCTCACCACCAGGCGCCCGTTGTTGCCCTCAGTGGCATAGATGACCCATAGCCCATTCTCATCCACCGCCAGGTCAATGTCGGTCTTGCCTCCCCAGCGGTAAGGCGAGGTGTCATGGTAGTTGGCTGTGTTGATGACTGTCTCACCGCTCTTGATGCGGGTCCGCAGGTCATACTTGACGATGTTGCGTGTGCGCTCCTTGTTGTAGAAGACTGCGCCGTCGTAGACTACAAAGCCAGTGCCATCCACACGGTTGGGGAGTCGGTACGTGGTGGTGTGGCGTGCAGCCACATAGTCCTCCCACGAGGCATATTCAGTCAGTGTGTCCGTGCGGTAGGGGATCCAGGGCATGACGTAGATACGGTCACCTGCCTGCAGTGGGTCCTTGCACCAGGCACCAGACTGGTGCTCTGACTCATGTGTGGAGGTGGGCTCCAGTACCTTCTGCAGAGTCCCTGGGCACACGAAGACTGGGCCGGGTGGGTGGGTAGGCAGGGAGGAGGAGGGGAGGAGCAGAGGCAAGGAGAGAGGGGAGAGAGAGGCAAGTTGGTCACATGGTGGGGGGAGGAAACCATGCTGTCCCCTCCTGCTGCTGCAGTCATGGTTGCTTGGTTGGGCTGGTGATGGGAAGGGGGTTTGTGGGCGGGGAATCCCGCCCTGCCCAGCTGCCCCTCTCCCTGGAGCTGTGAACCCTGGAGACCATTAAGAGCAGGGTTAGTGTGGGGAGGTAGTGCCCTCTTCCCTTCCTTGGCTGCTAGAGACCCCACAGGCTGGGGATGAAGGATTTGGCCAGAGCTCTCCCAGACTGGGCACAAAGGGGTGGGAGGTGGGGACCTCTGCTGCAGTGCCACCTAGCCTCAAGGTTCAGGTATCAGCACCCTGGCCTCCCTTCTCTGCCTCTGTGGAAGAACTAAGGGCTGGGATCCCGTCCTTCACCAACCATGCAGGGATGGACTTAAAAAAACAAAACAAAACAAAACAAAAAACCACTTCACTTTCTTCCTCCAAAAGCTGTAAGGGAGAGTGATGTTTCCACACCCACTCTGGCAGGGAGGCTTAGGGCTGTCTATTCTCTCCTCAGGCCCCTGCTGCTGTCTGGGCTCCACTCAGCTGGTACCCGTCAAGAAGGGAGCTGAGGAAAGGATGGAGGGAAGCAGCTCCCAGGTTAGGCTAGGGAGAAGTCCAGTCCTGCCCCAGCCGGCAGGGTCTCTGGTGGGTCAGGCTCAGAAGCACACACTGACACTGGTGCACAGGGTGGAGTGGGGACACTTGGGGTGAGGGAGCTGTGCAGAGGGAAGAGAGACAAGGAGGGGTGTGTGTGTGTCCACAAGTCCTGGCTCCAAGGGAGGCGCTCTGGAGACCACCTGGGAAGAGAAGGTTAGTGCTGGCAAGGAGAGAGGGGGTGAGCAGAGAATTCACTCCCAGGTCCAGCTCGGAGGGGGCAAGGGAGGGAACCAGGTGCTAGGATAAAGCCCCAGCCCACCCCAGCCAGCCCCCCACCTCCCCTGCCCTGGACCCCGATTTACCTGTGACCATCCCCGGCTCAGGAGGAGGGACCAAGGCAGCGCTGATGTCAGAAAGGTGGGGGGCCCCGCCCCACCCCCCCATTCCCTGAAAAGAGGAAAACCTCGACTGCATCTCGTTGGCACCACTGGCCTGCCCACCCTCGCCCTCACAGCCCAGCACAACCTGTTCCTAGCCTACCCTAGTGGTCCAGCAGGTTAGTGTGGCCAACCCCCTCCTCTTCCCTGAGCACTGTGGGACAGATGCTCTTCCCCTCAGGAGGGCTGGCACCTCCCTCTCATTTCTCCATCACAGACCCCCACAGGCAGGCCAGGGCTGTAGGGTGTGTGCTTGTGGGTCTATGGTGAATTCTCTGCTCCTGCTTGGCTCATCACCAAAGCAGCTAGCCCCAGGGACACAGGGAGGGCTGGGATGACTTGGCACCAGCATGGTGGGCAGCTTCAGGAGTGAGGGACCCTTGGGTAGGAGCCAGGCCTAGTGCCTATTTCTAGCCTGGCTCATCAGCAGGTTGACTTGGTGGGGAGAGGGGAGCAATCTGTAGCCCCCCATTACAGCACTAGGGCAGCTTGGCTCTAGGTTCCTAGGCCCAAGGCAGCCAGTAGCAGAGTCCCTTTAGCATAAGTTAACCCTGGGCGCTAAGCCCTGGCATTCCTATCAGTTATGTCTGTACCCTCTGACCAGGGTACAGGCACCCACCCTTTCTTCTGTTCTCCAGGTAACCCATAAAACCCCCTGCCGGGGGTGTGTGTTTATGACGAGGGCCTGAGCTGGTCAGAGGGTACCAGGGGAGGAACAATACAGTTAGAGGTCATCCCAAGGAAGGGGAAGAGATGAAGAAGGATCTGCCAGGGGCCTTGGGCAGCAAGAACCCTACCTCAGCACCCAGCTCCCAACACCTTTCCCCTCCCCCAGCCCAACCCAGAGAGGAGATCCAGTGCCGTAGTTCCAAGCCTGCAAGAAGAGCGGCCAGTGCAGGGCTGACTCAGGAGAGCAAGGGAGGGACGGTGCCCAGGCCTCTGAGATGGGCAAGGCGGGAAGGAGAGGGGAGGGGAGCAGCTCAGAGGGGCCCCGCCCACCTCCCTGGCCGAGGATCCTCCACAGACCACCTTAATTTCAAGGCAAAAGGGACCCTGAAGGACCATCTCATTGTTTTTGTCCATTGCCTCCTGCCCTATTAGTAGCAGGTCACCTTCCACACCCTAGATAAACACACCTACCACCATGGGGCTCCCTGCAAGAAATTATGGGGCCTGTGGAAGTCCCCAGAGCAAGTCTGTGACCCCCACCACCCCTCCCTGGTCCTCTCCCACATCAGCCCGGAAGAAACCCTGACTGCAGCTTTGCAAGTGTGCCAAGACAGAACCCACTCCACCCTCTCCAGGAGGCCCGCCACCCACCCCCATCCCAGGGCTTTGGCAGGCTGCCCCCTCTCAGGGGCTTGGGATAGCTGACAACCCTCCCCAGGACTGGACCCGGCTGGTCAGAAGGGGTGGAAGGTGGAGGCTTGTTTCCCTGTGCTCCACAACAGCTCTGGGCCTTGAAAACGCCAAATCAGAAGAATTTAAGCCACCAGGAGCCAGAGAGAGATGAAAAATCTGGTTCCCCAAAGGAAAAAGTGTCCCCTCCATCCCACCACCCTCTACCAGAAACACTTTGCAAAGGGTACAAGGGGACAGGAGAGGAGAGAGAGGAGGGGAGAGAGAGTAAGAGGAAGGGAAGGAGAGACAGAGAGACCGAGGAAGGAAGAGAGACCTCTACCGGTGCCTGTGGAGGCTGGGGAGTCCCTCCCTCCCCACCCGCCTGGATGCTTACACATTTCTCCTAAGGGAGGCAAAAGAAATGAGAGATGAGGTCAGGTACCCTGCAGGGACCAGGGACCAGAAGAGGTACAGAGAGAGGTGAGAAGAGGGAGAGAGGAGAAGAGAGAGAGAGAGAGAGAGAGAGAGAGAGAGAGAGAGAGAGAGAGAGAGAGAGGGGTGTAGGAGTAGGGTGAGTATCTTGCCCAGGCTCAGAGAGGAGCTTCGGTGAGTATCTGGAAGGTGGAGAAGCCCATGGCCTTGACCTTGGCCTTGGTGGTGCTGCAGCACCAGGGCCAGCCCAGCTGTGCTGGGAGGACACCCGGGGCAGGGAAATCACTGGACCAAGTGAGGGTGAGGGAGAAGAAGGGGTGGGAGGGAGGGGTGGGCCACATGAGTATGGTACAGGTGGAACAAAGTGTGAGTTAGGGGTTAGCATTGGTAACAGTGCGTTTACCTTTCTGCTCCACTTCTACTTTAAGCATCGGAAGAGAGAGAGAAAACAAATTGAAAAAAAATGTGCAAGAAAAAAAAAGAGAAAAAAAGATTAAATTGCTTTCGTTTCTTTTCTGGCCACACGCCCCCTCTTCCTGTCTTTCCTCCTGCTTTCCCAACCCCTTCCATAGTATCATTTCAGCCCCCACCCCCCAGTCCCTTTTTCTGGGGTAGGATGGGTTGAGAGGGTGCTGAGGAGACAGTGAGAAGGGACAGGGGAGACACACAGGAGGGAAGAGACGAAAAGACTGGTATGGTACAGACAGGCAGGTGGACAGAATCCTCAGGCAGGAGGGCCCCGGCTGTAGAGAAGAGCCCCTGCTAGGAGCTAAACTCTAGCTAGGAGGATACCAGGCAGTGGGGAATATAGGAACCACAGGGCTCCTCCCCACCCTGTGTTAACCCCCTGCTAGACCCAGGGGCCAAGGGAAGGGGTTTAGTGTCTCTAGGTCCTGGGTACCCCTCCCAGCTGAGAGCACAGGCTGAGCCCTTTCCCCTTTGAGTAGGCCCCACCTGAGTCCAGCTGTGTTCCCCTAAGCCCTCCAGACCCCCGAAATGCACAGAGAGTGCTGTAGAGCCAGACACAGAACAACAGAGGCAGGCAGGCAGGTGCCCCTGGCCTCGGACAGAGCCAGGGTAGGGGAGACAAGAGGCACAGAATTGGAGGGGACACAGACTGGGCTGGACAGCATGTGGCAGACAGGCTCCTATACTCCCCGGGGGGTGGGGGACTCAAGGTTCAGCTGCTCTGCCCAGTCCACCAAGGGCCCAGGAGCCCTAGCTGCACCCTGCCCTGCCCACCGCCCTTGATGACGCACAGGTGGCACCTGGGAAGGAAGGGAGAGTTAGGCTGTGCTCAGCTGCAAAGCAAATCCAGTGTTAGTCCAATGTCTGGGGTTCCCACACTCTGGTGACCCCCAGCTGTGGGATCCCTGCCCCCAACCCTGCCCCACCTTGGCCAGCACTGGGGTCACCCCAGCCTCTGAAGCCCAGGGCCCTTTGGCTGACCAGACTGATCTCCTCCAGGTACCCTGCTTGAGTTTTGCAGGGAGTCTGTCTGACTCCCCAGCGCCTTGCCCAGGACCTAGCCCTCAGGACATGCTCAGGGAAAGTCATGAAATGTGTGCCTGGCTTCCTAAACCCCAACCCTAATTATCTGGGGGGCTGGGAGATAGTTTAACTGGGCCTACTAGCTCTACCTGAACAAGGGCACCTATGGCTAGCCTTATCTATGACATCAACCCCGTCTTCTAAGGCTCAGGTTTGCCTTCCCCTCAGTCTAAAGCTGACATCCCCTGCCCTGTGCCACCTTCAACCCCACAGTCCATCTTCCTGGGCCACACGAAGGGGCTTGGCTCTAGGTATCTAAGCTCCATCCCAGGACCTGTGGCCTCTTCTTTTTTTCTTGTATCTCAGTTTGATCTTTGGACCTGGACCAGGGGCAAAATGTGTCCTGTCTGCTCTAGAGAGTTGGGTTCATTCTATGTTGCTATTCTTGTTTTGATTACCATGGCAATTAATAGTAACTGGTTAGAAGGGAAGTGTGGCCACAGTGACAGCAACCAGTGCTCATGAGGGCGTGGGAACAGTGCAGGCCCTTGCAGCCAGGCCTTCCAGGACCCTGTCTACAGCTGGGGAAACTGAGGTTCAGAAAAGTGAAACGACACAGAAGAGGCCATGCAGCTGCCATTCTCTTAGAACCTATGGCCCGGGACACAAAGCAGCTGGGGTCCCATGCTGTCTCTATTCCTTGAAGCACTCAGGGCAGGCCTTTGACCCCCCTCCCCCACCACAGAGGCATTAAGAGGCTCAGGTGGCGGGAAAGCGCATCCGTACCATCACTGAGCACATCTTGAACCAGGCTCGGGGCTGGGCGCTGGGGGGGTGAAGTCGCAGCCTCTGCCTTCGGGGCTTTGCTCCTGGGAGCAGACTCTGGCCGCAGGGCCGAGCGCTTGTCACTCCCGATCTCCAGGACTCACGCCTCCGTCTGCAGCACCCAGAGAAATTTTAAGTCATTTGCTGCAGGTTTCAGAGCCAGACAAGCCAGGAGCCACGGCTGAACCTCACGCCACCTGCCCAGCTCTCTGTTCTAGACACGCATCACTCCCCACCTCCCCCCTGCTGCCCCAGCTGCGGATGGGCAGTGTCCCCAGTGCTGTGGAGGCTTCGGGGAGCAGATGGGCATCCCCCTCAGGCACTGAAAGGAAAGGGCAGAGACTAAAAGAAGAAAGTTACACAAGCGGTAAGTGATCCTGTTCACCCATCGTCCCGGCTTCACCTGCAAGGAGAAATCAGAGGTTGGAGGGGTAGGGATGGGGGAAGCTGGGTGGGAGGGGAGAGGAGGCAGAGTTATGAGGTCTCCTGCTCCCCTACCCCTCACTTTGACACCCCAAAGGTCCTGCCTCCTCCCCTTTTGCCTAGAGGCCCTCCCTACCTCCAGGCTGGCCACGAGAAGCCAGGTGAGAGGACAGATGGGGCGATGGGAGGAGGAGAGTGGGCAGGAAGACTGGTGATGCCGGGGCATGGGGGCTGAGGATGAGCAACCCTGTCTGTGTCTGTTCCCCTCAGTCAGATGTATGATAGTCAGGCTCTTGGCTCCCCAAAACCACCTTCTTAGGGGTACTGTCATTCCAATATGGCAGTACTTCCTTTGTAAACAGGAAGTGTTCTCAGGGTAATAGATAAACCAACCAGTAGTTAGGAACCTTGGAAGATATCTTTGGCTTCCGTGATGTGAAAGGGACAGGAGGGGGTGTGTGGAGGAGGATGAGAAAGATCAGGTGTGTCCACGGTCAGGAGGAGAAAGGGCAGGGAACAGGAAGGAGCACAGCTTTCAGAAGGCCAGAGAGATGCCAGCATGCTGTGGGAATGCAGCCTGGAAGGGCTTTAGCAACTAAAGGACATGTCAAGAAGCAGGGGTGGGCAGGGGTCTAGAATTGAAGATGCCCCCACAGGAAGGGACACAGTCTGTGTGGCAAGTGTCTGAAAAGAACGTATCCAAGTGGAAGCAAGCCTGCTATCCTCTGGGCCCAGTCCCATGGGTGTGTGCACACATGTGCTAGATCAAGGTGTTCCTTCCTTGCTCCGTAGGGGAAGGGCCCGAGACAGCATGAGGAACAAGATGACTCACTGTAAGGGACACAGTCGTACTGCACCTCCAGGTACTTGTAGGTTCCAGGACAGGGGTCAGGAAAGGCATCGGAGCCGGCCACCACCACACACTGGGTTCGGTTATTACACCTACAGAGAAAGGAAAAGGCGTTAAGGAAAATGATCAGGCCTGGAAGGCTCTAGGGTCAGGAGGCAGGTATACGGCTCCAGTCGGGAAGGTGTGTATGGGGGGAGGGCTTTGTTTCCTGCTTGTTTTCTTTACCATAGGCCTCCACAGCCATGAGGCAGGTTTTCCTGGCACTAGTACATCTTTGGCATTTTTCTTTAGTTGAATTTAAAGCCCGTGTGCCAGTCACTAAAAACACACACCACACCACATGTGGTGGGCACGTTTGCAGACACACTGTCCACAGGAGACTAAGGGCCTGCTGTTTCTGTCTTGGCTCTTCCTATGGACACTGCCACACTCTGGACAGCGGCTGAGACCTGCAGTGGCACAGCCAAGGCTCTTGAATCTCCATAGGGGTCCCCAACACCAAGTCCCTGCCAGCCACTCCAGCGTCTGGCTAGTATGGAAAAGGAGGACTATTTCACGGCTAGAAGACACCATCCCAGACACTAGTCCTCATTGGTGGCTGCTCTCACATCCCACAGACTGTCCCCATCTGGAGGGGCATCTTCCGTTCTGGTCGCCTGCCTACCCACTCCCTGTTTCTTCCCATTTGTTACTGCTGCCTGTGCTCAGTCAAGATGCCTGCAAGGGTTCACTCCCACTGGAGCTAGACTGGGTTTAGAACTGCCTCAGAGATTGGTTAGGGATGCTTCAAGATCTGTCTGTGAGGGTCTTGCCAGAGGGGATTAACCCAGGCAAACAGATCCACCCCAAATGTGGCTGCTTCATTCCATGGCCTGAGGGCCTAGACTAAAGTAATGAAAATGAGGGGAGGCAGCAGGGTGCCCCATGCTTGCTTCTCTGCTTCCTGGCAGCCATGACATGAGCCATGGTTGGTCTGTCTGTCTGTCTCTCTCTCTCTCACACACACACCTGCTATGATGGACTGAACACTGAAACCAAGAGCCAAAAAGAACCCCTTCCTCCCTAAGTTATTTCTGTCAGATGTACAGTCATGATCAGAGAGAAGATGCATGGCCAACGCTGTCCCAGGTCCTTGGAGTGGGCAGGCAAGGCCCGTACAAGTGATAAGTACATTGAATCTGTCTCCAGTTCTTCCTGGACGAGGAAGTACAGAGAGGAAGACAGCAGAAGGCTGAGGAGTAAATAGAGAAGGAGGCCTGGAAGGGTCTGATATTATCTGCCCACCCCTTTTAAAACACAGCAGTGGCTGGCAGTGTGGCACACATCTTTAATCTCAGCACCTGGGAGTGAGAGACATGTGGATCTCTGTGAGCTCCAAGTTGGCCTGGTCTACAAAACAAGTTCCAGGACACCCAGGGCTACACAAAGAAGCCCTGTCTTGAAAAACTAAAAACCAAACCAACCAAACAAAATCACCACCCCTGCCCCCACACACAGAGCATACAACTCAGCAATGTGCCCTATAGAATTTATAGCAACTGTGAACAATTCCTGAACACGCATGTTCATGGCTGCATTGCCCACATCCACCAACAGGGGGAGATAATTCAAAAGTCCAGCCATGGAGGACTGTTTGAGATGGTGGTTTCGCTGGTAAAATATGACCTGCCCACATATGGAATGCTATCTGGCAGGGAAAAGGCTGCACAGGGCAGGCTGGTGAGCGAGGAGAGCGCCTAGGCAAATCTCTGGGCAGAGAGCACAGAGCAGGACAGTAGGAGATTGTGAAGCAACTCCATGGGCATGTATGCAGCTTTGCAACTAGGCTAAGCTGGTAAATGCACAAAATGTCACTAAAAGAATTCACTTTAGGGTGGTTAATCTCAGTATGGTCCAGGGGCAGAATGCTCATCTAGAATGGGCAAGGCCTTGAGTGGTACCCCCAGAACCCCAGCTTTGCACCCCAGACTTCCCTGGAGCTGGAATGAACTACAACTGGAGAGTGGGTGTGGCATGTCTTTAAGGGGTGGGGTTCTAAGGAGGTGGAAACACTAAAGGGAAGGTTTGGCCAACCATCCTGTGGTACCTGTCACAGCAGCTTAGCTGTGACCCTCACAGACACAAAGAGCTTCAAGAGTGGGGTCATCAGGAGAGGAAGCAGTTGAGGGCCCTCAAGCCCTTCCACACAAGGCTCCTGAAGTCTTGCCTCACTTCCTGGACCACACACTCAGCCTTCTGTGTAGGGTGGGCAGACACAACTGCTCTAACTGTGCAGACTGTAGAAAGGGACCAAGGAAGGGGGTGGGCCTGAGTCAGGGCTGAGAGGCTGGATGAAGAGCCAGGAGAAATGCAGCAAAGGGGGCAAGGTAGCTCTGACCCGCACACTTTGAACCACCCCTGACTTCCCTATGAAGCTCTTGGTGTCTTCCCTCCTCTGTCTCAGCCTTTCTCCTCCTTCTTGAACTCTGAGTCTCAGGCAACAAGCATTCAGTGAACACCTGTTGTGGACCTAGCCACAGCCATAATGGTGAGGGACAAAGTTCTGTTGCCCCTGTAGGGCCAATGGGTTAGGGTTAGGGAGGACACAGGATAAAATACCAAGCAAAGACAAAATACCTGATGGAAATGTGGATGGAAGGCAGGGCCCTGAAGGGGTCAGGAGCAGAGAAGGAGCCTGCAGTTTCAGAGTGTGTTTAAGTGTCCAGTTAGGTAGACAGCCACAAGGAAGCAGAGGAACAGCCACTTGGATTTCAGGGACAGCATTTACGGCTAAAGGACCATAGGAATATACTCATGCTTCTAGAAAAACTCAGAGGCTGGCTTTGCCACTTCCCAGCTAACAGGGCAGGTACCTGTGGCCCACAGACCCTATCAGGATGAGGCAGAGCAGAGCAGGAGGCTGGGAGTCTATGGGCTACAGGGATGCAGATTCTGATGCACATTCAAGTTTGTTTATTTTGCAGTACTGAGGACTGAACCTAGGCAGCACTCTACGGTGAGCTGCCTTGCACTTTGGAACTCAGAGTGCGTAGGAAAGGTGGGCCAGTGGTCAAGGCGGGTCACACAGGGCACGTTTAGCCTCAGGAAGGCTTTGGATTTTGCAGAGGAAGGTGGGAACTTGAGAATGTTCAGGCAGAGGGATAAGATCTGACTCAGGTGTCCACTGATGCCTGCCACGTAGGAAGAATGGACTATATCAGACAAGATAGTGGCAAGGAGAGCAGGCAGGAGCTCTGTCCCAGAGAGGGTTGTCTGCGGACAAACTAAAGGCTCTGGATGGACTGATTTGATCAAGCAGGTCGTACAGCTTCATACGTGGGCTACCCCAGCCTGGGACACCGCCTCAGTCACACCAGCACACCCTCATTCACACCTACACCTGCTCAGAGACACAGACACACACACTCAAGACATAAAATCACCCTTTGTACAGTTATAGTCCTACAACAAGCACAAGGACATTTTGCACACCAAAGCACCCTGCCCCAGACACATACGCACACTTCTGTAAGTTAGGAGCAGCAATCTTTCTTTGGGGAAGCATACCTCTGCTTTTGATTCTGCAAGCTTCCACCTGCCACCAACAGTTCTTGGAATAAGTTTCTGGAGGTGGAAGGATGGATGAGCAAGCATCTATGGCAGTGGTTCTCAACCTGGGGGGCGTGACTCCATAATGGGGCATGCACATCAAATATTTACATTACAATTCATAACAGCAAAATTACAGCTATGAAGTAGCAACAAAATAATTTTATGGTTGGGGTCACCACATGAAGAACTGTATTAAAGGGCAGCAACATCAGGAAGGTTGAGAACCACTACAGGGCTGGGTGAGTTGGGGGACATGATGGAGAGCAGGCTCACCTCTGGGACATGATCTTGAAGGCGTCGGGCAGGTAGCACTGCACGTTCTCCATCTGGAAAGGGTCGGCGTCGCAGATCTTGTCATCTGTGCGTCCGTAGTTAGCATTCTCCACCATGATGACGTCACTGCCTGGGCACCGCAGCTCGATGGGATAACCTTCGCATGCTAACTCCCGGCGCATCAATCCAAACGGGAGCCCGGCCCGGCTCAGGCCTGCAGGACAGTTGGGGACAGTGTCACAGTCATCAGGGAAGAAAGAACCTGCTGGCTTAGCTGGGTTGGGAAGCTGGTTCTATGAATCTTAGGCTGTAAAGTGGCAGTGAAATTTAAACCCTGTGAGGAAGGGGTAACCTGGCCCAGAGAGAGCTGACCCTTCTTCACCCTGTAATAAATGCCTTGCCTGGTAAGAGTCAACACCACCCTGGACATATGTGTTCTCAAATCCTTGCAAAACAACTTTTGACATTTCTTTTTTTGTATATATTTGAGGGTGGTGTGGAGTCACTTTTACCTTTTACCAATGGTACTGAGGACTGAACTCAGGCCAGGCTTAGCGGCAAACACCTTAGCTCACCTGAGCTATCGTACTAATCCTGTCTCCCAAAATCTTATGCTGAATTGAAGAACTAAGCCCTCGTACCTCAGAAAGTAACTGTACTTGGAGATAGTGTTTTCTGAGCCTTTTTCTCTCCTAACTCCCAATTAGGGCAGGGTCTCATGTGGCCTAGGTTAGCCTCAAACTTGCAACATAGCCTTGAACTATTTCCCTGCTACTTCCCTAGGACTACAGTCACATGCTACTACAATTAGGATTTCTCCTTCTGAAGGTCTCAATGTAGCCTACACTGACCCTGAACTCACTAGGTAGCCCAGGCTGGCCACAGACTACAATGATCTTCCTCCCTGCCCTAGTCTCACAAATGCTGGGATGGAAGGTATGCACTACCACATCTGGCTTGGAGATGACTTTTTTTTTTTTTAGTCCGACAAGGTGTTAACAAAAAGGAAGGTTTGGGTATTACTGTTACTGTTGCAGTACGTAAAAGAGCCGAAGCTCGCGCACCTCAGCAAGCGCTCTGCCATGCCTTTTATTCTAGGGTGGTACCTCACTGACCTGTTTACACTGGCCTTGGAACTGTGGTCCTCCTACCTCCTGCACAGCTAGGACATCGGGGCTGTGCTGTCACTCCGCACTGCTGAGAGGTGATCTGACACAGTCATCCAGGGAAGACTGTGTGCAGACATGGGGGAAGTGCAACACAGCAGGAGGAACCTCAGCAGGAGCTAGCTGGGGCAAAGCCATGGTGGTGAGTCTTTGTTCTCCTGACTGGTGGGATGAAGACTGTGGCAGTTTTAGCAAACAAGTCCCTGATGACAGGACTTAGGGGGTGGGGCCCCTGGTGGGGCAGATGGCTGCCATGAAGGCCACCAACCAAGTCTGTGATAGGATGTCACTGAGACTGGGACACCAGGACACACTGTCACAGCAGAACTGCACAGAACTTTCCTCCTCCATGTCAAACCCCTTCACCAGACTGAGTTGAATCTGTCTTTGCAAAAAGCTGTCCCCCAGCACAGAAGCTCCTGTGGGTGCTGCTAGACCTTTGAATGAATTACGAAGTTATCAGCAGTCACAAGAGAGAGCGACTGGGACCTTCTATCCCCACCCCACCCCCCCACAAGGAGCAACCATTCTCCCACTGAGCTGTCTCTGCCTGCTTTGTTTGCTGATTTACTGGGAATAGGATCTTGCTGTGTAGCCCAGCCTGGCTTGAAACTTCGGGTCCTCGTGCATCAGCCTCCCCCAGATTCTGAGATTACAAGCATGTATCACCATGCCTAACTTTTGCATGCTTAAATTCAGACAGCCACTAGTAGTAGCTTCCTCAGGCCTTGCTTTCCCAAGCTGTAAAATGGGCATTCACCCACCCTCAGGTCAGGACCAGACAGCAGGATTTTTAAACCAAAGAACTTTTCTTTGGTTTTTTAAACAGTCTCACACATAGCCAGGTGGCCTCAAAGTCTAAGTAGTCAAGGTTAGCCTTGAACTCCTGACCTCCTGCTCCATTCCCAGGGGTGGCTGCACACTCAGGGCGTCGGAGCATGCTGGACCATGCCAGACAGCTTCACATGAGGGGAAAATCATAGTCACACAGTACAGCAGTAAGCCCCAACTCTGCTGCCCCCTAGCCTGGCTGGTGGCTTGAGGAACCTAACAGGTCCCTGGTGTCTCTGCTACCACAGAGGTTAATCTACAGTTAATGTGCTGAGAAGATGCTCGTTCTTTTGTTATGGGTATTTCTCAGGATCCAGGGTTGACATGTGCCAGGCTGCCCTGCAACAACCTTGGGATACTGGTTGCAGCCCAGCCACGCAGGGCGCAGGAAAGCAGACGCTGTAGACACCTGGGGGAGGCACAGCTGGGGTGAACTAAGCGCTGTGAAAGGTGTTTGTACTACTACAGCAGAGTCACGCCGGCCCCTCTTCAGAAACAGGGCCCACCTAACGTGGGCAGAGTCCCCAGGGGTGACAGCAGCAAGGCCCTTGGGTTTCGGGGGTGAGCAGAGCCCAGCTGAGAGAAGTTTCCCATGTGCTCCTCTCGTGCCATCTGCTTCCTCCTCTAATTTTAGCTTTAGTCAGGGAGGGAGGCCGGGGGTGGAGGGCTGGCTCACATGGGGCTGGGGGTGGAGGCAGCCCCTCCTGGCCTAGCAGGGGTTGGGCCCAAAACCTGGGCACTATCCCTAGTGCCCACTGGGTCATTGGCCAGCAAGACACTGCCAAGGCTTCAGAACAAGGCTGACAATGTGGGAGGGGGACCCTCTAGGAAGGGGTCAGGCCAACAGACCCCTTCTTGGCTTCTGTTGCCCTGCACACAGCTGGTACCCAACCCAGGGATGGTAACTAGGTAATGTCAACAGTGGGCAGCAGGCTTAGGGCACTAATTGTGGCATGTGCAGAATCCCAGGCCGAAGCCGGGTAATTAGTTGTTTTTAAATAAACGTCAGCAGGCATGCATTAATTAAGCCATGGTCCCAGGGAGCCTTGAAGATGTGATGGATGACTGGGAGAGGGAGAGACAGAGAAATAGCTGCCCCCTCCGGAAAGCCTGTCTTAGTTCTAGGGGGTCTCCAAGCAGGACAGCATCTAGTGCCTGCTGGGGGCTCAATACCCTCAGTGGTGCCTGCCAAGGGTGGCATCATCATGCTCCCTCTGGCCTGGTTCAGCTTCATTTGGGGTGGAGGCTGTGGTCCAGAGAATTTATGTTTCCCGCCATCCCACTGGGTTTGGAGATCCGGCCCTTCCCCAGTCCTGACAGCACCTACCTTGGGTAGCTGAGGTGACGAGGACAGTGGTGATACAGAGACTCCAGAGTGCTGCAGCCAAGCGGGCCATGGCGAAGGCCAGGGGCGGGTGTAGGATTCTCAGCGGACTGTGGGGTGGGTCTCGCCCCACATCACCAGGGTACCACAGCCTGGCCCACCAGCCTGAGGGAGGACAGCAGAGTGATACTGGGCAGGAGCTGACCTCAGCAAGCCCAGTGGGAATCCCCTTCCTGGACTGGGGTACACACTACTGCCCTGTTCTGGGGTCACTTTCACCAGCTCTGGTCCCTCTTCTCCAATAGAACCTCCCTGGGGGGCAGCTTGATAGGTCAAGCAGGGCTGCCAAGCAACCACCCACACCAAAGCTGCTTTGGCCTCATCCCTAACCCCTGCCCTGCCCACTCCTCTCCACCACCAAGCATCCTCATCCCTCAAGGAGGGCAAGGGGTGTCCAACTTGATTTCAACCTCAGCTTTGGGCAGGAATCCAGCCCCGCCCCTAGCCTCTGCTTCCTGTCTCTCTGCTCTGGCAGCTAATTAGAATCCTGCTGGCTGGCGCCACAGATAGGGGACCAGGGACACCCAAGTCCCCTCTTTCCTTTCTAGGGTACTCTCGGGGTGAGATGGAGACAGGCAGGCGGAGTGGGAGGAGCGCTGAGGAAAGGAAGCAGGGATCAGGGGTGTCATGAGCTCCTCCCCTACCCTCTGCTCCTATGATGTCCACACCCCAATTCTCAGGGCTGCTGCAGCCTAGAGCATCAACCTCACCTGACAACAGAGGAAGCACCATGCTGTACCCTCCCCAGGTCCCCCCCCATCACCTAGCCTGCCCCAACCACTCCATTTCAGTATGTTCCAAACCTCTTCTTTCCTGTCTGGGATCCCTCAACACCGCCTCCCTATTCCTTCCTCAATCCATCCATTTTAAAATCTTTGAGACTTTATAAAGGATCCTACCAAGGACCCTTTCTTTCCCCATTCTGCTCCACCTAGACCTGCCTCATCACGGTTCCCGTGCCTTCCCCTCTGCGTGCAGTTTCAGCTCATGGGTTAAGCACAAGGCTGCTGTCACCGTGCTTACACATAGCTGTTTATCTGGTCAGGAAACTGCCCATCTGGGGATCTAGACCACCACACCCAACTTTTAGAGCAGGCCCTACATAATGAGAAATCATATTTGTTGACTGAATCTCAAACCTATTGTTCCTGCCATCTTCCTCCTAAGTCCCATGACAGATCTACACCAACCAGACCTAAGGAACTTGTGATGAGGCTGTACTCCTCAGGTGCCACCCTGCTGGCCTGTAACCCCACCTCTCCTTCTCTTCTGCTCCCAGAAGCTCCCAGCCCCCAAGCAAGCACTGTCTGGGATGGTCTCCTGTGATTCTCAGGTACAGGCTTCTTCCTTGAGGCCCAAGCTGAGGACAATCCTCCCTGATCCTGTGCCATAAATTCACCAACACCATCTACTTCATTCTTTAACTCCTGCTCCCAGCCACCCCTGATGTGACCTTCCCATGATGGCAGTCTGCCACTAACCCCCTAGAGGTCAGTCCCGTCTCTTCTGTAACCACCATGGCTGTCTCTCTTCTTACCACCAGGCCCCTGATGCCTTCTTCCCTCATCTGCCCAGACATGAGTGGCCTGGGACATATGTGGGCCACTTCTATACTGGAGATGAAACCTCCTGGGCACTGACCCACCTCTACTTCCCAGGCAGTCATGGCAGATTTCACCTGCCTCTTCCAGAGCTTTTTTTCCAGCCATGCTAGTCTCGGAGGCAGGAGGAGGATATGCAACCACAAAAGGCTGCAAAGCCACAGGAGCTCTAGAAGCTCCTGCCCCATGTGGGTCTGAATCACCCTGAGAAAATCCAGGGCCAGGCCACCAGCCATCAGCTCCCCAGCCCTGCACCCTCAGGGAGGCAAACTGTTAGACTGTTGTAAGAGAAACCGTCTCAAATGTACCCAGTGGGCTCAGGCCCTTATCGGACAGGAAGTAATCATGAGGGACTCTCCTTCCCCAAGGCTGCATCAGCTCATGACCTACAGAGACTACAAGTGTCCTCTCTAGCAGGCCAGACCACAAGATATTCTGCCTATCCACCAGTGACAGTTGCCTTCCAGGTCCAAATCTCACCTCGCTTGCTCTTCCTCACCTGTCCCAGCTGGAGAGTGAGTCAGGGGTCTCTCTCCACTGTACTCTTTTGTCTAAACACTCTAGGCTTCCTGCAGGCAGAGGGATCGGTGTGTTTTTGAAAATTGCAACACAGGGACTGGAGAGATGGCTCAGCAGCCAAGAGCACCTGCCAAGTGGCACAGGGCCACTCAGTCCCCAACACCCACATGGTGGCTCACAGCCACCTGTAATTCCAATCCAGGAGACCCAATGCCCTCTTCCGACCCCCAAGGACACCAGGCACTGAGAGGGCACACATGCACAAGTAAAAATCCATATATGCATAGAAATAAAATATGGCCTAATTTAAACTATTTAAAATATGGGGTTTCTTTTGGTGTGCAGATGAAACCTAGGGTCTCCTAAATGCTAAGTATTCATTCTACCGGTGACCCACACTCCTAGCCCCCAAAACACCCAGGTGTACAATAAGTGGAATTAATTTCAGAGTCATTTTGAGTGTTTGGCTTGGTCTTTGAGTAGCCCAAGTTGGCCTCCCATTCACAGCAGTCCCCCTGTCTCAGTCTCCCACAAGCTGGGATTACAAGTGTGTGCTACTACACCTGGTTTCTATTACCTAGTGACAGGGCTCTCTATTCTGACGTCCAGGCTTTTGTGAACTCCTGGGCTCAAGTGACATTCCTGCCTTCACCTCCCCTCTAGCTGGGACTCCAGACACTTGCCAGTACACCAAGCTTCCCCCAGAAGCCGTTCCCTCTGCAGTCCCAGGGGTGTTCTGCCATTGTAAGGGACCTGAGTTGGGCTCCCAGCTTCCATGTCAGGTGGCTCACGATGATCTGCAATCCTGTTTCAGGGGACCTGAGGTCTCTAGGTCTCTGGAGTACCTGGATGGACATGTGCATACCCACACATATATAAAACTTAAAAATAATAATAAACCTTTTTTAAATTGCTGATTTAAGTTTCATGAAACAAAAATTGAATGAATACTGATTTAGGATTAGGACAGAATTTCCAGCAAGTTCTGAGCACTCCCAAACATGCTTCTGCCATTTTGAACCCTATTCGTGTGAAACTGGTTCTCAGGACAGATGTTGCTAAAGTAACTCTGAACAACACAAAGGATACTTTGTATCAACAACTCAGCCAAGATTCCATCCGGCTATATAAACTATCAAGCACCCACGTCTCATTAGCATGCACACTTCATTTCATCTTTAGAAAATGATAAAATTATGTGTATACCAAAGAAATGTTTTGGAATTCCCTTAAGGTTTATGGTCAGCCAGTGTTTATACTAGGTTCGTGTATCAGTTTCTCAGGTAAAAAGGGATTGTGAGGAGACAAGTTTAGGAAATATTATGCTAAACAAACACTGAGTCACACTTCAAGACTTTTTCCAGATATTGTGGCACACACCTTTAATCCCAGCACTCAGGAGGCAGAGGCAGAAGGATCTCTCTAGACTTCAAGGTCAGCCTGTTCTACAGAGTAAATTCTAGGACATAATGAGACTTTGCTCTCTAAAAACAAACAAAAGGAAATAAATGAAGCAGTTCTAGGATGGACTGGACAGGGTCTTGTAATGCTGTGCTCCTTCACACACAGCCTCAAGCACTTGACTATGGTATCTGGGCAGCTGAAACTTACTTTCCCATTGCTCTGAGAGCCAGCTTCCATCAAAAGACTACCGTCTCCCTGTTCTCACCCAGCCTTCCTGGGTGTGTAGGAGAGAGGTCCCTGTGTACTTCATGTTCTTATAAGGACATCACTAGTCCATTCTCCCTCCACCACAAGGCCTGTGACAGGAGCTCATTTAACCTTAGCTGTCCCACTAGAAGCTTCCCAAATCTCTCCAGCAAGGTGGTGGGTGCAGGAGGAAACAAGGGGATCTTGAACTGAAGGCCAATCTGAGCTACAGAGTTTCAAGGTCAGCCTGGATACTTAGACATTATTTAAAAAGAAAACTTAGGCTGGGTGCAGTGGCCTACCCCCTTAATCTCAGTACTTTGAAGGCAGAGGTGGGCATATCTCCGTGAGTTTGAGGCCAGTCAGGTCTACACAGCAAGTCCCAGGCTAGGGCTATATAGTAAGATGTCTTTAAAACATAAATTTAAATTTCATTTTATTTATTTTTTTAAATATTTATTATTTATTATGTATACAATATTCTGTGTGTATGCTTGCAGGCCAGAAGAGGGCACCAGACCCCATTACAGATGGTTGTGAGCCCCCATGTGGTTGCTGGGAATTGAACTCAGGATCTTTGGAAGAGCAGGCAATGCTCTTAATCTCTGAGCCATCTCTCCAGCCCCTAAATTTCATTTTAACTATGTGTGTATGTGTGTGTGTGCGTGTGTGTGTGTGTGTGTGTGTGTGTGTAGGGGTATGTGCACATGAGTGCTGATGCCAAGGGAACTCAGAGGCACTGGTCCCTGAGCAACTGACATAAGTGCTGGGAACCAAACTTGCATTCTCTGGAAAAGCAGAACCCATGCCCCTAACAGGTGAACCACCCATCTGTCCCGCCTTTAAATGACGATTTTTTAAAAGGCCAAGGCATGAGAGAATATAGTGTCTTCACACACTTTCTATCTTATGCTTTGAGGCAGGGTCTCGCACTGAACCTGGAACTCAACAGCTGTGTGGAGTGCCTGGCTAGCTCCCTGCCAACTCTGCCACCCTGATCCTCCTGTCTTCACCTGGGGTTATGGAGACACACTGCCACACCTGGGGTTTTACGTATGTTCTGGGGATTCAAACTCAGGCTGGCCTTGAGTTTGTGGCAATCCCTCTGCCTCTACCTCCAAAGTGCTGGGATGACAGGTGTGTGCCATCACAGCTAGCTGCCATGGATCTCATTTAACCACAACAATGGAGCCAGGGCTGCAGTACCCATTTTATGGAATCGGTACTTTCTTAGACTCTCCTGGGCACCAGCTCTGCCCAGCAGTCCCCTCCTCCCTGAAGCTCTCCTGCCCTCACTCTCTACAGCCTGCTCCCCCCACACCCCACAGGTCAGAGGGTGCTCATCAGCATCTGAACCATTTCTGTCCTTCTTTTGCTCAGAATACCCCATGGCTCCCACCTTAAAGCCCTCACTGGGCTCCCACACATGGTTCAGAGCAGAAAGTACCCTATCAAGAAACCCCTCCCAGGCTCCAGCCATGCTCAAGTGCTGAGACAATGGGACACTATAGTGGCAGCTCAAAGAATCAGGTGTGCACACAGCTGCGCCCATCTCTGTCTTATACCATGTGACCCTGGGGAAGCAGGGCTGGCGACTCACCCTCAGTGGGAACTCAACCCTGGTGTGTCCCCCAGGGGGCCATACACCTGCCTCCATGCTAGTCTGAGTTCTGCCTGAAGCCTAGAGGGGCACGTGCAGCGGGGTCTGTCCTCGAGTGCCCTAGGGTGGGGACAGGGAGTGTAACAGGAGGAGAAGCGGCTGCTGGAGGAGAGGGGGCGCCTGGAGCCTGCCCTAGCCTGCAGTTGCCACAGCAACCCTGTATGCTGAGTGAGTGGGAGTCTGAGTGTCTGAGGAGGGGTGGCAGGCAACAGGAAGAGGGCCTGGGCTCCTCCTGGCCTCGCTTGCCTGTCTCAGAACACCCACCCTTAGGTACCTTGTCTCTAGCTGTTGGCTATGAGTTCACTTCTGCCTGCACATCCACTGGTGGGCACAGTGGCCGGTAGCAGAGCCGGTCTGGAGTGGAGCTCTGGGCCTGGATCAGTTGATCAGGCTCTTGGCCTTTTGGGCCCATCTCCTGGGTCCTACATGGGAACTAGCAAGGATCTTATAGAGATGACACAGGTGACTAAGAGTCCTGGGCACAAGTCTTTCTCCAAGAGGGTTTGGGGTGAGGACAGGGTACCTCAGACTCACCAGGCAGCAGCCTAGTCCTCCCAAATGCCCTGCCCCACACACAGAGAACTGGACCCCTGGCGCTTGCCCTCGCTCTCCACAGCGAGACCAGGGCTAGCCAGCTAGCACCTGCATAATTTCTGTCTCTTTCTGCCCAGAATACTTACTCCATAGCTGCCACGTTCCTCAGACCAAAAAAGCCCTCAGTGGGAACCCAAAACCTTGCAACACGACCGAATGGCCCTACCCCAGGACCTTTGCACAGACTGCCCCTCCCCCGCAGCGACCCTTGTCCATTGGACCCAAGAGGCCTTGCCCACGCCAGCATGGCAGTGCTCTGCCCTGCTTCTTCTTCATGTCCTTGTGGTTCTTACGACAGGGAACCTCACATTTTCATTAAGGTCTGCTCCTCTCTTCCACCAGACACTGGCTCTGCAGGGCTGTGTATGAGTCTATGTCCTAGAACCCAGCAGAGAAGGAACTGGACCTGTAATTATTGGGTAGAGAAGCTTAAGAATGCTGCCCTAGCTGGAAGCAGACATGGGAGTTTCACAAGTTCAATGCCAGCCTGGTCTACAAAGTGAAACCAAGCTGGCCAGGATTAAATAGGTGGTGATATTCTGTTTCAAAATAAATAAATGACTTTTAAAAAATATAAAGGCTGGGGGTGTGGGTGTGGTTAGTGACAGTGCCCCCTTCTTGGTAAGGCACTCCCTTGCCAAGCACACACAAGGTGCTAGGGATGGACCCAGCTGGCCACTGAGCATCCCTGAATTACAGAGAGGCTAGGGCTATCTCCGGATGTCTTTTCTTTAGCCTCCCTTCAGTCTACCCCCTCACCTATACCCAGTCTCTATTCTAACTCCAAAATATTTGCAAAACGAAAACCCAGTTATATCACTCCCTGCCTACAGGTCTTAATGGGTCCCCACTGCCCCTGTGACCCAATACAGCATGCCAGGCTGTTCCTAGGGGCTCTACACAGTGCCTCCCTCCATCTCCCCCTCATACATGCAGCTCTAGTAACCGACACCCGACCCCTGTCTCCATCCTAAGGTCCCATCTGCAAGGACTGTTGGTACCATCCTCTTGGTAATCCCACACTGCTTCTCTGTGATCTGCTCCCTGAACTGGCCAAGCTGTAGATGGCCTCAGAGAAGGTCCTATCCTCAACTATCACACTACTGAGCCCTGACCTTACTAGACAAAACAGGTGCAAAGAGAAAGGCCTGTGGGGGCTGGGGGAGCATGCAAGACTGGGGCGTACGTGTGAGTGGCAGTTGGGCGTGCAAAAGTCCTGAGGCAGCAGCGTGCTGAAGCAAACACAGCAGATGAAGAGGAGACTGGAACGAGGGGAGGTGGCACTTGCTACAGGCCACGCAGGCCCTCGTGGGCCTCTGAGATGACCCTGGCCTTTTCTGTGCCTGAGGTGGAAGCATTTCTAAGCAGAGGGCAAAAGAGAAGTCTCATAAATGTTCACCTCTGCTGCAGAGGTCTTCGCCGGAGAGAAGACTGTATGTAGATGGTGGTCACATCAGCCCATCCCCTCCTCTTCTCCTGCCCCCCCCCGCCAAACCTAAGATAGAGACTCATTCTTCTCATCTCTCCCTTCCCTGCCTATCAACTCTGTCCTCAGCTCTGTCTCGAGGCCACCACGCCACCTCATCCATGTCTTGGGCCACCACGCCACCTCACCCCCAAGTCTTGAGGCCACCGCATCACCTCATCCCCATGTCTCGAGACCACCACGCCACCTCATCCCCATGTCTCGAAGCCACCACACCACCTCATCCCCATGTCTCGAGGCCACCACGCCACCTCATCCCCATGTCTCGAGGCCACCGCGTCACCTCATCCCCATGTCTCGAGGACACGGTGCCACCTCATCCCCATGTTTCGAGGCCACGGTGCCACCTCATCCTCATGTCGAGGCCACGGTGCCACCTCATCCCCATGTCTCGAGACCACTGTGCCACCTCATCCCCATGTCTCGAGACCACTGTGCCACCTCATCCCCACGTCTCGAGACCACTGTGCCACCTCATCCCCACGTCTCGAGGCCACCATGCCACCTCATCCCCATGTCTCAAGGCCACCGTGCCACCTCATCCCCATGTCTCGAGGCCACCGCGCCACCTCATCCCCAAGTCTCGAGGCCACCACGCCACCTCATCCCCAAGTCTCGAGGCCACCACGCCACCTCATTCCCACGTCTCAAGGCCACCGTGCCACCTCATCCTCATGTCTCGAGACCACTGTGCCACCTCATCCCCACGACTGGAGGCCACGGTGCCACCTCATCCCCACGACTCAAGGCCACACCTCATCCCCACGTCTCGAGGCCACCACGCCACCTCATCCCCAAGTCTTGAGGTCACTGTGCCACCTCATCGCCATGTCTCAAGGTCACCATGCCATTGCATCTCCATGTCTCCGCACCCCCATGTCTCCAGGCCAGGAAAATCTAGCTGCTTCTGGCCCCCACTCTGATGCCTTTGGATACGAGGGATTTTCCCCCTAGTGCTCCAATTCCACCCATGGAGGACCTGACCTGGGACCAGGCCTATTCCTAGTTTGCTCAGTCCAGGAATGCTACCAGACCTGGAAGCTCACCTCTTCAGTTCTGCCAGAAGCGGGTCTCACGCAGAGCTTCTTTACCCTCCACAGGTGAACCCCAGATCTCCCCAAACCCAACTGACAACGCTGAGGTCCAGCCAGCTTCCTACCCACAGCTACAAAACACCTTTTCTTTCCTTATTTGAGTCCTGCTTCTTTCTCACTTCGGGGAGGACTTTCTTCTCAGGCTCTCTAGCCAGTTTCTCCCCAGGCCACAGCTGGGGAGCCTCCTTCTCTAAGAAGCGCTGACCTACATGCCTGCCCGCTTTGCTCTCTGCTACGGTAAAATAGGACCCAGGCAGTGGGGGTGTTTCCACCTCCCAGTGTTCCTCCCCACCCAAGCTTCACCTCCCATGCCATGGCAGAGCTGAAATCTGTGCTAGAAGTCAGGACCCCATGACGATGGTGGACAGGATGCTCCGGTCCCCTGATGAATGCATGCTGGCAGGGAGAGAGTACAAGGTCCAGAAAGGGAGACTTCTGAGGATTCTCAATAGAACAGAGGCAAAGCACAGGATAGCATCCTCAGGCCCAAGGTTCAAATCCTGCCTCTCAGCAGGGCATAGTCAGTGGCACAGTATGGTTTTAAGGCTCAGAAGTAACATCTGGTTTGGGGCTACAGGATCTCATAGTGGAGCACTTGCCTAACATATGGGAAGTCCTGGGTCCTGTCTCCACCACCTAAAGTAAACAAACAAATAAGCAGGCTTTCCGCCTGCTCTCCTGGGCATCTACCATGTGTCAGTCGGAGGCAGGGGAGACAGTGGTAATAAGGTAGATTTGATCGGGTACTAGTGCAGCGGAAGAAAATGCTAGAAAAGGAGCTGGGGTGGAGACTTACATTTTCAATTACTTTTACATTATATGCATGGGTGTTTTGCCTGCATGTATGTCTATGTACCATGTAAGTGTGGTGCCCACAGAAGCCAGACAAGACCCCAGTCACTAGGAGTTACAGACTGCTATCAGTGGTCACATGGGTGCTAGGAACTGAATCCAAGTCCTCTGGAAGAGCAATCAGTACTCTTAACCACTAAGCCATCTCTCCGGGTGATCATGCGAACCAGCATGTGAACCAGGAGAGGACACCAGCCAAGTCATGTAGAAATCCATGGAAGGAAAAGGCGTTCTAGGCCATTCGTGGTTTGTGCAAAGGTCCTGGGCCTGGACCTGGACTATGTTTACAGAACAGGTCCAAGGAGGATGAGGAAAAAGCATCAGTGGGGAGGCAGCCAGACTATGCCTGGTGCCTGGGTCCTGAAGCATTCAAGTGTTCCCCAAATGGGAGTGTCCTTCCCTTGAGATGTTCTGGGGCCCTTCTTGCCTGCAGTGAGCTAAGAAGTGCTTCTTACATTTTTAGGGTAAAGAGAATGATGAACTTGCAAAGAGTCAGTCCACAAAAGCTCACAAAAATTCCCATCTTGCTTTTCAGGGCAGGGGGGTAACCAAACCTGGACTTATAACCGTAGACTATACTTCTCAACTGAGCAATTCTGCCTTGAGGTCTGTTTGAAGAGGTCACCAAACACAGCACAGTGGTGTCTGTGCGGGATATTGTTGACATTTGGTAGGTGTAGCCCTAAGGTGTTATTAGGCACCCTATAGATTGCAGGGCTGTCTCATAAAGAACACCAAGAGTCTTGGGTTCCCATGCCTGTCATCCACCACTCAGGAGGCTGAGGCAAGAGAGTGGAAGGTATGTATCCAGTCTGGGATACACAGGGAGGAGAGGGCGCACAAGGACCCAACACGGGAGATACCACTGGGCCACCAGGAGCTCACAGTTCACCTGGGACTATTTTTAAGCCTTTGTGTGTATGTGGGGGGCGGGACTGTTTATTTTTAGTTCTGGGGGGCGCAAAACTATTTTTAGTCTTCAGTTTATTGACTGAATTATTATCTCCCCCCGCTTTGGGGGAGGTGAGCAAGATACCGAATTCTGGTTACTAGCTCCCCAAGGCTTAGACAAACCTAAGTCAGGTGGAGGGTCCCATCCCAAGGAGAAGTAGGGTCAGTGCCCAAGGGACGTTGGGACCAACTGCTAGGACTTTGATTCAAGGGTAACTGTTCCTCGAAATTCCCCTCCAGAACCTAAACCCTATAGCACACAGTCATTTGAAGTCACGTTCCCACAAAGACACCCTCATACACAAAGGTATGTATAAGTTCCATGAGACTGTCCCCAGATGGGCAAAGGCAAGCAGAAGAGCGTAGCACAGCTAACCCAGCTCGGGTTGATTCTTTACTCATCCAACCTGTACCTCTACTAGAACCCCACCAGCCACAAGCTCCCTGTTTGCTAGCCTTTATTAAGAGATCCCACATTCTCATGGGACTCCAGCCAAACCAGATAGGTCCCCTAAATATAGCAGAAGGCCTTGCTTCTTAAAGGGGGGGCCAGGTCAACTCTAAGGAGAGGTCCCTCCCATTTAGTCAAGTGTGCTAGCCCGGCCCTCACTCCCCCTTTCCTTCCTTTGTTTAAAAACATTAGTTTTAGCCAGGCAGTGGTGGCACGTGTCTTCAATCCCAGCACTCGGGAGGCAGAGGCAGGCGGAGCTCTGTGAGTTCGAGGCCAGCCTGGCCTACAAGAGCTAGTTCCAGGACAGGCTCCAAAAACTACAGAAAACCCTGTCTCAAAAACAAAAAAAATTATTATTTGCAATCATATTTATAAAGTGTGGGGGGAGGTGGTACAGCATGAGCACAGGTGTTCATGGATGGAGAGATGTCCGGTCCCTTGGAGCAGGAGTTACAGGCAGTTATGAGCTAACGATGTGGGTGCTGAAAACTGAATTCGGTCCTCTGAAAGAGTGATGCACACTTTTAATCCCTGAGCCACCTCTCTCTATATATATATTATTTCTTTTAAAAAACTTTATATAACTTTATTTTATGCACTTTGGTATGACGACATCAGATTCTCTGGAACTGGAGCTACAGACAGCTGCGAGCTGCCATGTGGGTGCTGAGAATTGAACCCGGGTCCTCTGGAAGAGCAGTCAGCACTCTTAACTACTGAGCCATCTCGCCAGCCCCCCCCTCTAATTATTAAGGTGTCTTCCTCTGTAGCCTAGCGTGGCCTCAAACTCATGCTCAGTCCTCCAAGTGTTGGAATGGCAGGCCAGTACTACCACATGCAGCTCAGCTAAAAGGGTCCCTGAGCTCCCAAAGCAAACCTAGCAACAAGATCCCTGAACTTCTGAATCTTACTCAGGCAGACAGACAGTAAACAGACAGGCACAATAAATCAGGAAATTACAGAGGTGTGAAAGCCGCAGGCTCCACAGAGAGCCAGGGGGGCTGTGGGAGCTTCAGTCTGAAGCAGAGCGCATGGGCCATGTCCTGGACAGAAGTGCTTTTGAAAAGGTGGGCTCTCCAAGAGCATGTAGGACCGTGAAGGAGCGGAATGAAGGAGAGAAGGTGACAGTGTGCTCTACACCCTAAGGTTGCAACCTGAGGGGCAGAGGATCTCTCTTCACAGTATAGCGCTGCCCTCCCTAGAACACGCACACACACACACCACACCTCTCCTCTGTCAGACTGTGAGCCAAGGGAATAGAAGGGGTCACTGTCCCAGTGGCACCTCATTGCCTGGCACCCAGCAGAAAAAGCGCTTGTGTTTGCAGTTTGCTTGGAAAGGAGTGCCAACCCTGCTTACTCCAGGCAGTTCTGGGACACACAGCTGAGCTCACACTAGTAGGTGCGGGCAAGGGAAAGCCCTCCTGTCCTGTGCACACAGACAGCTGTCCAAGAATCAACCCTCAGTGAAACTCACCAAGGAAAGCACCATTTGGACCCAGAAAGGCAAGTAGATACACACACAGTCACTAGCTTAGGCCTGAGCCAGAGTGCACAAGGGGCGCACATGGATACAAGCAGAAGTGGAAGCCGGCTGGAGTCAGGGATACCAGGTCTCCTCCTAGCTGTGGAGAGGTCCCCTAACCCCAGGATCCCATATTCTTGTATTTAGTAGTAGCCATTTGGTTCCATCCCAGGCAGAGAGCTCTGCATGCCTTCCTGTTGGGCACCTCCAGCTCACCAGGGAACCCCCACCTTGGTCAGCCCCTCCTCCAGTGTTCCCACAGAGGGGCTGGAGGAGGGGAAGTGTCTGGCAACTGGAAATCTGATCCCTGACAGCAGCCCACACAGAAACCAGAGCTTTCAGTGTCCTTGGCCATGTCTGGGTGGAGAACCGGCAGAGGGCGGGAACAGAGACCAGAGACTCCCCATCTGCGGTGGGAGGCGGCTTCCACTCCCTTCTTTAGGGGCACATGCTCCTGGGGTTCTCAGTTGCCTCTCTTCATTCTCCTGTTGGATACTCAGGCCGAGGCTGAAGCACCATAGGGTGTCCTGCCAGTCTGGTGGGACAGCCGACACACAGACACAAGAGACACAGGCGGCAGACAGTCCCATGTGCGGTGGAAACCAGAGGGCCTGATGCAAACACACTCCTCCGGCTGGGCCCGGGGATCGCAGGCTCCTCCCGCCTCATGGGGCTTCCAGAGCGCCCTCTAGGAGAAGGGGGTTCCCCAGGGCAGGCTGGGAATAGAAGTCTAGCTCCGTGTCTCTGGCCTTCAACCTCCTCCTAGGCTCAGTGGCCCAGGTGCACTAGTCCCCAGCTCCCCACCCTCCTCCCCAACTCTGAGGGTTATCTCCATGCCTAAGGGTGTCCAGCAGCACAGGTGATAACGGAGTATGCCGGTCCCCACAGAGGTGCGAGAGAGCACATCAGAAGGCAGAAGCAACAGGGTGGCACGAACCAGAGAAGGAAGATGGTGGCAGGCCAGCAGGAGGGCCAGTACCCATTCACATACGTGGCTGTGGCTGGTGCAAAGGTGCCATGCTGCCAGCCATGGAATTAGTTCCCCTTTCCGCCTTCCAGATGATTTTTCATCTCTGTAATTAATGGGCAAGTCATATCTGAACGGCGTGGCAGGCAAATTGCTAGTTAGGAAAATCACAGATAATTTTCTCGATATGATAATGAAGGCTGTATTCTGTCTCTTATTCTCCCTGTTTTCATCCTACTTTCAAGTAATAAATTCGGCATTAGTGGGCAGGGTGTGGAGAGGAAGTCACCTGTCCCCAAAACTGGGACCTGTCCTGGTCGGCCTCCCCCAGCATACACACACCAAGGTCCCAAGCGCCTGACTGTGAGCAGATGGAGAACAGAAAGCTAGGGGTGCTGGTGGGGACACTCATGGAACACCCTGACATTCCATGATTGATGGGCTAGTGCCGGGGTCTGGGGAGCAGGTGGAGCGCAGGGAGCCATCAGGCTGTGAGCCAGAACGGAGTTGGGCTTAGAGTTGTATTACCAACTCTCTTCTGCCCTTGGGGTGCAGGAAAGAGAAACAGGTACCGATGGCCGGCCTCTCAGCAACACTGGAGGTCAACAGGCCCAGACGAGACATCCACCCTCAGGTGTCCTCCACACCTGTCCTCACACCATCTAACACCCTCTCCTCGGTGACCCCTCACTCTGTCAGAGGCATGAGGGTAAGCAGAGAGAGGGAGAGACAGACAGAGATAAAGAGGCTGCCAGCCATCTTGGCGGCCATCTTGAACCCCTCCCCCAACTCCCCCTAACGCACCACATGTTTGGATATGGGAAGACAAACCCTGGCTCTGGGTCCCTCAGAGGTTGGGAAAGAAGGGGGATCCGGTTCGCACTGGGACAGGAGGGACATCCATGAAGACGCCAAGGCTGAGGAGAAGGCAGGGTGATATGGCCAGGAAGGTCCAGGATATAAGATGCTGGGCAAGGATAGGGCTGGGAGCTGACCTAGAGAAGTGTATGGACTGGGATGTGTGAGCTTAGGGGCTGTTTGCCGGCGGGGCGCCGTCTTCACATGGGTGCCTGGGGTGCACTGAACTGATGCCATTTGGGAGCATTTTCTCGCCACTGCTGGAGTATACACGACCCTCCCAACACACACACACGAACTGGACTTTCATCCCAGGACCCTCAAACGGGACGATGACAGCTGAGCCACACATACGGCTCTAGTTCAGGAACCTGGAAGAGGGGGAGAGCTCGTTCCCGTAGATCTAACCTGACAGCCTCCATCGGTGCTTAACCGGGTACCTCACGCCTGCACCCGGTCCTGCCCACGGCGCCCCTCCGGGCTGAAACCCGTTCGACACCCAGGCAGACCTCTCCCCATCCTCCCGTGCCGTGCCTCCCGGAGAAAA
Organism: Dicrostonyx torquatus; assembly: GCA_028555095.1. Classification (NCBI taxonomy): domain Eukaryota; kingdom Metazoa; phylum Chordata; class Mammalia; order Rodentia; family Cricetidae; genus Dicrostonyx; species Dicrostonyx torquatus. Next base: position 311,448 of record JAQHUG010000547.1, on the reverse strand, counting down.
ACAACCCTAAAGCCAGCATCCTGCGGTGCCAGCCCCCCGACATGGCTCCTCTGGGGAGCCGGGGCCCGCGCGCCGCGCGCACACGCACCCTCTCCACTCACACCCAGACACCTACACAAACAGGGCGCCAAGCACCCGCGCGCACACGCACCGGGGACACGCAGGCACCGCCGCGCCGCTTCCCCACAAAGGCCGGCGCGCGCGCGGGCACACGCAGCCACGCGCGGGCACACTCGCGGTCCCCTCCCCCTGCAGGGCACCCTGCGGCCACCCATCCGCACCCCCACCGAGCCCCCGGCGGGCGGGGGTAGGGTGCTTCTCCCGCCCCTCTCGCCGCGCACACCTGGCTCAGGTGCGGCGTGGCCTGCGCCTCCCGTACACTCACCTGTCCAGCGGCGCTTCGGGGTCGGCCGTGCGCGCTCCTCCGGCGGCTCCGCGAAGCCGGGACCCCCGCCCGGCACATCTCCCGGAGCCCGGCCCAGGGGGAAGCGGGGAGAGGGTGTCTGAGCGAAGGCGGCCTCCGTGTCCCTTCCTTCCTCGGGCCCAGCACTGCCGCCACCGACCAAAATTTAAAAGGGGGTAAAAATAAAAAAAAAAATAATAATAAAGGAAAGAAAAGGCGGATCGCGGCGCTCCGGAGGCGGCCCCGGCCCCGGGCGCGCGGGTCTGCGCCCCTCACGGGGAGCGAGGCGTGGAGGCGGAGGGGCGGGGGCGGCGTCAGAGCTCGGGGGGCTGGGGCGAGGCGGAGCCCCCCGAGGCGGCGCCGGCTGCCCGCATCTCCCCCGCAGCTCCGCGGCCCCGACGGAGGCGGCACGTGTGTGCCCAGGCGACTTCCCAGCGTCCCCGGACGGCAGTGGGCGAAGGGTTAACGCGGCAGCCCGGGCGGCCCTGCAGGCCCCCGCCGCCCGGCGGCGCCGCTCCCGGGCCCGCACGGCCCCATCCGCCGGGGCGTCTCCGGCAGACGGCGGGGCGGGGGCGCCGCAGCGCTGACTGCTCCCGCGCCGACCACTCGCGCTGCCCGCGGGGGGCCGGGGCTACGCGGCTGGAGGCAGGAGCGGCGGCGGCGCGCCCCCGGGGTGGCCGGAGCAGGAGGCGCGGGGCCGGGCCCGTGGGCACCGCAGGACGCGCTGAGCGAGCGGGCGCGGGGCACCAGCAATGACAAGCCGCCTGCTCTCGGCGCTCCCGGGCCCGCCGGCTCCGGGAGGAGGGGTGGGGGAGCGGGCAAGCACAAAACCTGGCCTGGATTGGCCGCCCGGGACTGGCCTCCGCAGCCCTCCCGTGTGCCCCAGCGACGGGCCCGGAAACCCGGCCTGGAGTTCCACTTGCCTCCCCCAAGGAAAAGTGGGCAGAGGGAGGCGACGCGCTAGATCCTCTAGTTGGGCCAGGGGGAGGTGGGATGCGACGGGTAGCAGGAAGAACCGGAACGGACTCTGCAGCCGTGCTGTGCAGAAAGCGCCTAGCTGGAGAGGGGTAAATGGGGAGCTGTGCAAGGACTGCGCAAAACCTGGCCCAGATTAGGCGGAGCGGGCAGGGACGGCGGCGCGCGGGGTGGGGGTTGGGGGCTTGTGGGAGCTGCGACAGGGCCAGATGCACCCGAAGCACGCAAATTTCGGGCCGGATTCTTCCCGGGGAGACGGAGTAATGCGTCAAGCCTGTGCAGTGGTAGCAAGCAAGACCTGGACCAGAGTTTTTCTGACCCTGGTTTGCAGGAGGGTCGGAGGGGGTGATGTTTAGTGACTGACAACAGCGTAGGCTGTCCCCCATCATCCTGACAGCGACGTACGATAGGGAGGGGCAAAATGAGGGCTGGTCTGAGGTATGGAGGGATCCCGCGCGCTGGCTGCAACGGAGCCTGCAGGTAAAAGCGGTTTCTGGATCCTAGGTGATGCTACAGGAAGGGGATGTGGTGTGGATCCCGCTACCCTGGGAGACCAGACCTATAATAAAAAAAAGAGGGAGGGACGCAAAGCCAGGACTGGAGTGTTGGCGAGGTGGGATGAGACACCCCCCAACCCCAGCAAAAGAGAACCTTGGCAACGGGACAGGGGCCTGGAGCTGACCAGGCTGCAGGAGCAGAGGAGAGGTTAGTATCTATAAACGCCTCAAGCGTCTGGCTTTGGAGGGGGTGGGTAGAGAAAAAAAAATTGAATTTTAGGTTGCCGGCAGGAGCAAAAGCCCGGTGCAGATTTTCATAACCTAAGAACCACATTACAGATGATGGACTCGAAGAAGTAGGGCAGCGGACCGGGCTTAGATTCCTAGGCATCGGACTTAGTGAGTGAGGCCAGAGGCTGCGTTCAGGCCCCGGCTGCAGATGAAGCCTCGGATTCCCTCTCAGGATGGGGAAGGCCGTCGACCTGGCCCAAATCACTGGAGCCAAAGCTATCATTGCCAAGACCCATAGTGGGGGCTATAAAACCGGGACTCGTGCCAAAAAACGGCACTTCGGCAGTATAGAAAACTCAGTGCAGGGTGGGGGCTGGCTGGGGAAGGGAGAGTTCTGAGAGCTAAGAGCGAAGGTTGGAAGATGGGTGCAACTCTTAAGACTGATGGCTGGAGAGGAGCAAAACCCGGGCTTGGATTATTTGGAATGGAGTCCACCCAAATGTAGCCTAAGTATCAGAAGTCCGGCTGAATTTTAACACCCTGGAAGCCTTAGGAGGGCAGATAAATTCTGATGTGGATTTTTAGAAAAAGGGACATGTTGGGGTTAGGACAGGGATTAAAAGTCCATGTCTGTGTCCATGGAAGGCGACGCATTGCTGACCAGGCTGAGTGGGTGAAAGTCAGAAAGGCTTTGAGAGTAGACAGAATTGAAGCAGTCACTACACAGAACTTGGGTGGGTCTTCAGTAGGAACAAAGATTATCTACGAAAGGTTGGATGCATATGGATAGGCCCTTAACCTGGCTCCCAAGAATCCTTTCTAGGTAGCACATACTGGTGGCAGAATTGGGTAGGAGCCACCAGTGTAATTCTTGTCCCTACTTCTTTAAAAAACACACCTTTTCTCCAGGACTGGGAGTTCTTGGCTCTCCAAAACCTAAAATCTGTGGAATACTTATGTGGGGTGCTGTATCCACGCCCTCCCCCACTCCATGTTTCAAGAGCATCAGTCATGAACCTAAGTGACCAGGCCCTAGGAACTGAATCCAGGAAACCAAACATACATCTTAAGTGAAGAAAGGTGTGACTTCCTTATGGTTACGGTTGGAGAGGAGGGTCCCATCTTTCTCTATGCCTCAGTTTCTCACTTTGACATACCAACGAACCCCTGACAAGCTTTGCTCGTGTGTGTGTGTGTGTGTGTGTGTATGTGTGTGTGTGTGTGGCATTGGGGCCAGTGTTCAGTGACCTAGCTGTGGTTGCCCACCATGTTTAAGGCCCTGGGTTCCACCTCCAGGGGAGAGGAGTCCTTTAGCTATCAGCTTCCTTTTTCTCCCAACAACCCACCCATCTCTACTGCAAAAGCAGCCCAGGAGGTAGTTTGAACTAGCACTTTCCGTTATGAGGAAAAGCCGTGGCATATTTTTTAAGGACCAAGGGTCAGTTTGGAAAAATCCTGGCAGGATATTCCTCTCCTCCCGTCCCGCTTTCCAGATCCCTTCTCTCCCCCGATGCTGGTGGTCAATGGTGCGCCCCTGGTGGCGGTCGGATTGCCTTGCCAGCCTCCTTTCTATGCGTGACTCTTGGGTTCTTGGGCAGAGGGCTCACAAGGCAAAGGATGCAAGGAGGCTGTGAACGCGAAGAGTCACCCCCACACCCCGACTCTCTGCCTGCGCAGTCGCAGTGAATGCTCCGAGAACCAAGGCTTATGCGCGCGCGCAGACTCGCCCCTGCGGGCACCACTAACCCCCAACTCCTTAGTGGTACCCGAGACCCTGACACAGCGCACTTCGCTTCTAATATCCTGCCTTTCGCTTCGGGACTCTATGCAAAGTGGTCATGTGGTTAGTTCCTTGACACAACATTCTGTAACTCTCGTCCCATTGGATCCTTATGCACAGGCTGTCCCGTATCTTGGGTACCTCTGAGCCTATAGGCACAACACCTCGTCTTTTTAGCACCATGTTCTAGAGGACACCTATGCCTAGAGTATCTCAGCACGAAGGTACCCTATGTTCTTCAGTGTCTTTGGGATCCCATATTCTGAACGTCCAGCACGTTAGACACCTCAGTCCTAGGCATAATGGTACCCTCCTTGGGCCCTCAGTGTGTGGCGCCTACAGGCTCAGGCTCAGTGAACTCTCGTCCCCAGTGCTCCCTATTTGTCTCAGGGCCACCACCTTTCGGGGTTGGGGGTGAGGTTGCTACACCTGCAAGGGTGAGTGAACCTGTCATGAGAGTTGGGTGTGTTCCTGCGGTCCCTGGGAGCTCCTTATACAGGATCCCTTGAGCAATTTCTGAATTCCACCCAGTACCACACTCAGTAGCCACTCAGGTGACTAGCGTGATAAAGAGCTCACAGTGGGCAATTGTCGCACATCTTAAACCCCAGAACTCGGGTAGTTCAACGGCAGTAAACAAAGTGTCTGTCCTCTGGGACTGACATTCTAATTGGTGAAACAAACACAAGATCCTGCAAACGCATAAAAGATAAACGATGCAAGAATTCGAGCGGCCCCGAGGAAGAAAAACGGGCATGGACGTTGTGGCGGGTTTTGAGGTGCAGGAGTGGGACCTAAGCCTTCGTCCATGGTAGACAGTCTCCCCTATCCTCAGCGCTACAATCTTTAGTTAGGGGAAGTCCGTGAAGGTCTCTCTGAGAAGACAAGGAGAAAAACCTGAGAAGAGGGAGGAGCCACAGGGTTGGGGCAAGAATATGAGGAAAGTCACTCCAGGGACCTGAAGGAGAGACATTGAGCAGATCAGTGAAGGTCCCTCAGTGAAAAGGAGGAGGGAAGGGCAAGAGGGAGGAGGTAAATGGTATCATACTGGCTTAGTGGACTCTGCGCTGGGAACTATGGGAAGTTGCTGAGAGAGGAAGGAAGAGTAGCAACTGACTGAAGTGTTCACAGGTCCTTCTGGCCACCGTGGTGAGAAGGGTACGAGGTCAAGAGCAGATGCCAGAGACTGCACAGACGACTCTGACAGAATAGTCTAGGCTTCATGCTGATAGTGTGACCCTAAAGGTGGCAATGGAGACGGTGAGTAAGATTTGAGGGGCTGGGATGTGAGTTGGTATTAGAGCCCTGGCTTAGACTCTTCCAGGAAGGTGCTGGGTAGGGCTCTTCCCATGCCCTCATCTGTTGAATTCTTGCATCGTTTATCTTTTATGCGTTTGCAGGGTCTTGTGTTTGTTCCACCTCCAGCACAGCAAGGAAATGGAGCAGATAGATGACTTGGAGTGAGGATAAGGCAGTGTGAGGTGTGGCTGAGCATCGGGAAGGACAGTGAAAGTGCACAAGGGACACGTGGAGGTTAGACTCAAGATTTACTTTTGATCTACCAACTAGCAAGCAGCAATGGCAAGTTAGTCCTGGGGCACACCACAGGTGAACTACATGTCATGACAAGACCGAGGACCCTTTCCCCACCTCACAGAAGGGGCAGCGGAGGTTACAGAGCTGAGAGCAATTACAAGATCAGAGTCAAAGCTGGGTGAGGTGGCACATATCTGTAACCTCAGCACTCCAGAGGCTGAGGCAGGAGAAATGCCATGAGCTCAAAGCCATGTAGTATTATAGTATATGATTCCATTGATTCGAAATGTCCAAAAACAAGACAAAAAGCAGATGGGCGGTGGCCTGAGACTGGGGAAGGGACAGACAGTGGGAGCTAATAGGCAGGGTTTTCATTTGAGGGGAGACTGGTAGGAACTTCGCAGACCTAGGCACATGGGCCAAACCCTGGGCTGTCCATTCTGGAATGGTTAGCATTTAATTTTACATAATGGTATGTTAGCTTCAATTTTAAACAATTATAGTAGTGAGACAGCAAGATGGCTCAGCAGGCGAAGGCACCTGCTACCAAACATGATAGCCTGAGTTCAAGCAACTGCTTAAGATCATGTGTTCAAATCAAACATGGCATTTAAGGACCCCCACACTAAGGACGACATTTGTAGTTGAACTTTCTTTTGGGCTGCCGGCTTGCAAATAACAACATGGAGACTTATTAATTATGAAAGCTCAGTTGTAGCTTAGGCTTGTTTCTAACTAGTTCTCAAATTAACCCATTTATGTTCATCTTTGTTCTATCGTGTGGCGTTACCTCTCTTCCATCTTGCACCTCCTGTTTCCTCTCTGTGTCTCCTGGCATCTCCTTGCACCTCAGTTATCTCCTACTTCCTCTTTCTGCCTGGCAGTCCCACCTATACCTCCTGCCTAGATATTCTTTATTAAAATAGTCATGGCAATATATCTTCACACTGTGCAAATATCCCACAACAGACCCTGAAGGGAACTGTGACATTCTCTTTCTGTCTCCTCTTTCACCTCCTGTCCAGGAAGTGAATGGTGTCCCCCCCATTGCTCCTGCCAAGAAAGATGTGCTACCTCCCCACAGGCCACATGGTTATAGAGGGGACCTCCAAAACTATGTGCCAAAAGACATGTCTCTGGAGCTGACCTGCAGCACCGCTGGGTGTGATTTATCCCCATCACTACGAACACAAACAAGTGAATAGCCTTTCCTCTTTATAAACTGATTTATTCCAGGTATTCAGTTGCAGAGAATTATTTTTGGTGTCATTGTTGCTTGAGTCAACAACTTTATTATCAGTTTGCTTCACAGATAAAAAGGTGCAAAGAATGGGCTAGGGATTGTAAAACAAGATTCCAGGTTTGTACACACATCCTCTATTTACACGTGGTTGCAGGGCTGTGTTCCCAGCAGGTGCGCTCCTGCAGATGCAGGCCTCTGGGCAGCAGGTGCAGCAGATTTTCTTACTGTGGGTGCATATGAACTCTGCAACAGCAGGCCCAGCACAACTGTGGTCTGTGGTGAGTCAAAGCCACCCCACGGCTGGAGTCTGAAGATTGACGCTTACAGCCATGCCAGGAGGAAACCGTCATTTCTTTTCTGTCTGACACAGTCTTGCACAGCCCAGACTGGCCCTTGGCTGTATAGCTTAGGATGACCTTGAACTCCTGTCTCTAACCCCCAAGTGGGAGCGCTGGGATTTCAGGCAGTCCCCATCACACAAGGTCTTATACAAGGCTGGGGGTTGGACCTAGGCCTAGTGTATGTTGTGTAGCTTTCCATCAACTGAATCTTGTTTGCAGCCCCTTTGTGCTTTTCTTTTCTTTGATTTGTGTCTTCTGTTGGCTACCAGGAGGCGGGGCATGTTTGGTCCATGTCAGTCCAGAACTGTCCCAGGCAAGAAGCAGGTGTTTATAAGGAGGTAAGGGAGTAAGCAAGAGTCCAGGAGGCTGCTGAGCTGGTTCCAGTCTGAGCAGTAGGTTGGTGGGCAGATTGAGTTAAAGTGAGATAGGTTGAGACAAGTGCTTAACAGGAACCCAGTTGGACCGCGCTTCCCTCCCCGGCCACTAGGGGCCGCTGCCCTACTGCTCTGCGGCCACCAGGTGAGGCGGCTGCCCCTTCTACTCAGGTGTGCACAGGACTTGGAAAAGGGACAAGCTGAGTTCTGGGGGTGGGGGTCTGGGTCCGAGTGAAAGAGACTGAAGCTCATCTGAGATGGGACCTGTGGAAAGAGAAAAGTGTGTCTGGAGGGTAGGAGCTGAGAAGGGAGAAAGGCCACTCAGTGTTACAGAGGCTGGGGGGTGGGGCGGGGTGGGGGTGGGAGAGAGTAGTCAGGAGACTGGAGGATGGCACCAGGACATACTTCAGAGTAAGGATCTAGAGACAGGGGAGCAGGAAGTCCTGGAAGGGTGGCCTTGAATGCTTTTACTGGGGATGATTTGGGTGGTGCCTGAGATGGATGATAGTGGTGCGGGCTGTAGGGTGGTGATCAGCCACAGGGAAGGCGATGAGGATAGACTATCGAATAGTGTGTGTGTGTGTGTGTGTGTGTGTGTGTGTGTGTGTGTGTGTGTGTGTGTGTGCGTGCGTGTACTGACTGGTGACAGAAAACATTAGTGAGCCACAGGGAGCCAGGGCAAAGGTAGAAGTCAGGTAGGGACTTGGGGAGGAGCACCAGAGGGTTCCAAGGCTATCTTAGGTTAGGGTGAGTGATGGGTGGATGGGGGCTGAAGATAGAAAATTCATCTGGTTTGGGAAGAGAAGAATCCCACTGTAGAGGTGTGAGGGTGTTGCCAAGGTAAGCACAGGCAGACCCAGGCTGCAGCAGGGCCCGAGGGTGGGGTGGGGTCTGAGACAGTATGGAAGGGCCCTGTGTGTGAGGAAGAGAGATGAGGATGAAGGGAGGTTGGGAAAGGACACAAAAGGACATGGGTGACTTCCATGGAGGTGAAGGCTGTAGTTTCAGAGGATAGGTGGTTCCTAATCACGCCCAGGCCCGTTGAAGGGGTGACAAAGCCAGTACTGACCCAGGAATGAAAATGCAGAGTTGGGTCAGGACGGAGGTGGTGGGGAAGGAGGGCAGCTGCTTGGAGAAGTCACACCTCCCTTTGAGGCTCAGTCACTACAGCTCCAGCTGGATGGTAGGATGAGGGCACCGCTCTGTGGAAAGAATGGACTCTGCAAAAGAGCCCAGAAACAGCATGGCTGCGTATGTTTTCTTCTTGTTGCCATAGTTTATGTAGGTTCTAGTCTGTGACCTATTAGCCATGTTGCTTTTGGGCAAAGCAGTGGGACATGTACAGAGCCAATCATGGCAGGGCAGAGACGAGACGTGAGGCCACCGACCTTCTCCCAGCAGCCCTCTTTCCCCTCCTTCCCTTCATTTATTTGTTTGTTTTTTCTTTTTTAAAGATTTATTATTTTTACAGTATTCTGCCTGCATATATCCCTATAGGTAAGAAGAGGGCACCATATCTCATTATAGATAGTTGTGAGCCACCATGTGGTTGCTGGAAATTGAACTCAGTACCTCTGGAAGAACATCCAGTGAGTGCTCTTAACCTCTGAGCCATTGCTTCAGCCCCCCTTGTTTATTTGTTTTTTTCAAGATAGGATTTCTTTGTGTAGCCCTGGCAGTCCTGGAATTAGCTCTGTAGACCAGGATGGTCTTGAACTCAGAGATCCGCCAGTCTCTGCTTCCTGAGTGCTGGGATTAAAGGCATGCACCACCACCACCTGGCAGACTTTTTTTTTTTTTTGAGACAGGGTTTCTCTGTCACTGCCACTACCACCCAGTGAGCCCGCAAGCCCTCATTTCTTAAACGTTCTGCCATCTTCCTGTAGTCCAGTGAGAGTTGGACTGTGAACATCCCCCTGCATGTTCACACCTTGTAAGTGGCTGTCCACCTGGTGGCACTGTGTTGGAATGTTCTGAGAACTTTGGGAGGTGAGGACTGGCTTGAAAAAATTAGATCACTGAGGACTTGTCTTTCAAGGTTCTACCAAGTCCCCACACCCCCCGCCCCCTTTTCTGAGTCCTGTTTGCTGTGATTCAAGCAGCTGGCCTCAGGTTTTCAGGCCGAGTGTTCTGCCTGGGAGCACACTGCTGAGGAGCTTGGAGGGAGACTTCTGAAACTGTGAGCCAAATGAATCTCTCCTCCCTCAGTTGTCTTAGGGATTTGGTAACAAAGTAACTAATGAGAGTACCAAGGTGTGGACCAAGCCTTTAACATGGCGGCACCTGGTTAAGGCACTTGGTTGGGGCATTTCAGATCTGACCTGTAGTTTCGGAACTCTCCAGCCTCAGATCTACTGAGTAAAACTGTTCCATGGAACTTATTCCTAGTGGGGACAAAGAGCAGACATTGTGTGTTCTTTCCTGTGCCATTCAAGGGCAAGGCAGAAGCAACCCAGAGATAATGCTGGCCTGGGGGTTTCCTAAATGCAGCACTGTGTGTGTTGACAGCTGTTAGGTCTAGAGGGACACTTGCCCAGTGCATTCTGGGCCAGGAGCAGCATCCTTAGTTGCCACCTGCTAGATACCAGCAGCATAGCCTTAGTCATGGCAAGGAGCATTCGGGGTGGAGGCAAAAATACTCTCAGAGGAGAACTCTTCGGAGAGCGAATATTTTGTATAGAATACTCCCTGCAGCAGAGACGCCTGGGGTTTTGAGTGGCCCCATTTGGAGGTGGATGGTGGTGACAGGTGTGAATTATTGGTTAAAGGAACACTCAGAGGGACTGAGGAGATGTCACACAGCTCTGAAGCCCCGAGTTCGATGCCTGTCTCTGTGGAAAACTACGCAGCAGTGTCTACCAGTAACCCCAGGCAGGGGGAGCCGACTGGCTAGCCTAGCCAACTGGGTGAGCTTCAATAAGGAGCCCTGTCTCAAAAATTAAGGTGGCCCAGTAGGTAAAGGCATTTGCTGCTAAGCCTGATGACCTTTGTATGAAACCCAGCACCTATGTGATGGAAAAAGAAAACTGACTTGAGAAACTTGCCCTCTGACCTCCTTAGTGTATCATGGCGCACATGCACTTCCATGTGCACAAACACACACAAAAAATGTAATAAATATTTTAATTAGGTTAAATAATAAGGTGGACAGCAATTGAGGACAATGACCTACCTCTGCTCCCCACACGAACACATACACACAAATATACATAGAAAAGTTACAGACCTGTTCTCCTGCACATCACCAGCTGAACTCATGCCTAGAGTCTACTAGAGGCGTGGGGCATGGCTGGGTGAAGACAGACTGGAGTCTACCACTGAGGGCCTGGGGGCATGGCTGGGTGAAGACAGACTGGAGTCTACCACTGAGGGCCTGGGGGCATGGCTGGGTGGCAGAGCCCTTATCTAGAATCCTTCAGAGAGGGGCTGCAGATGTCTGCCATTTAGTGGCAGGGTACTTGCCTAAGGTCTTTGGCCCTAGGTTCCATTGCCATAAAAGGGGATTCAGAACCAATGTCCCTCTGCCTTGGGCTGGCAGTTTTGACCCAGTCAGTGGCAGAGCACTTGCCCGTCATTGTGTGGTTTTGGGCTCCATCCCCAGCATCAGAAATACAAAAACAAGAACCCAAAATGCACGTGGCTCAGAACACAAGAATCAGCCTGCCACAGAGCTGACCTCTCTGCTTCAGCAGATTCAAGCCTGAGCTGCCTAGCTAGCCCCAGTTGGTCGGTTGTCCTTTCTTCTCTCCCAACCAGCTTGAGCTAGCCTCTGACCCTCAGCCATTGTCTTTCCAAGACTAACAGGTCTGGTTAAGAGGGGGTGCTCCCTGGAACCAAGAGCAATTCTTTAATTCTTTTTTTTTTCTTTTTTTTTTTGTCTCCAGTTTGCCTCAGCCCTCCTGTGAAGGGAGGCATGGGGCAGCCATTCTTCTTTTAATTTTCCTTTCTTTTTGGTTTGCTTGTTTTGTTGTTTGTTTCTTTCCTTTTTTTTTTTTTTTTTTTAAAGACAGGGTTTCTCTGTGTCATCCTGGCTGTCCTGGAATCCTGGAAGTCACTCTGCAGATTAAGCTGGCCTCAAACTTGCAGAGATCCACCTGCCTCTGCCTCCCAGGAGATAAAATTAAAGGTGTGCACCACCACCGCCCAGATTCTTTTTATTATTATTTATTATTTATTTTTATTTTAGGTACTTTGGTGTTTTGCCTGTCTGTATGTCTGTGTGAGTATGTAGGATCCCTTGGAACTGGAGTTACATACAGCTGTGAGCTGCAATGTAGGTGCTGAGAATTGAACCGGGTCCTCTGGAAGAGCAGTCAGTGCTCTTAACCGCTGAGCCACCTCTCCAGCCCCCTTTTATTATTTTATATTCATTCAATCATGGCTTTTATTGTAACATTTTCATCAGCACATACTTTGATCACAATCGCCTCTCAAGTCTGGCCATGGTGGCACAGCTGCTGCCTCAGGACTTGGGATGCCTCGAAGCCTGGAACACAAGACACTCTATGTCTCCGAAACAATGTCCCCATCACCACCTCCCTCCCACTGTTCCTCTTCTTCCTGCCAGAGAGTTCTGAACATACAGAGGGAGACTAAAAGGAAAAGGGGGAAAATTAAAACAAGATTGGAAAGGCATTAAGTAAGGCAATCCCGGAGGCCCTGGGCGTGTGGCTTGTGAGCAGGAGGGACAGGGTCACAAGTCCCATGGGCTCCACCAGGTCATCTTTTCAGACTCGCCACCCTTGCATGGCTAGGAGTGATCCGTGGCTGGCAGCCATTCCTCACTCTGAGCCTGGAAAGTGGGAGAGAGGGGAGGAGGAGTTTTTCCATCTGTTCTTCCTGTGAGGAAATGAGGATTTCACTGCTCACACCCACCTTTCCTCCCGTCTCTTCTAGGCCAAGGGGACAAATAGCATAGATCCCAGCAGATGACTTTATTGGCTGCTCACCAGGGTGTGTCAGTAATGGCTCAACTTATGCCCTGGGGAGGGGAAATATTCCATGGAGATATTGGGGATAGGGGCTTGTTCAGTGTGTGTGTGTGTGTGTGTGTGTGTGTGTGTGTGGGAGAGAGAGAGAGAGAGAGAGAGAGAGAGAGAGATACTGTGTGTTTACACAATGCCTCTCTCACCCCAAAACATCCTATTGAGATCCCAACTGACCTTTTCTTTGGTTTATTTATGTGTTTGTTTATTTTTAATTTAGAATGACTTTCTTCCTTCCGTGGGCAGGTGAGTGTGCCACAGCATCTGCGAGGCAGTTGGAGAACTCGGCCTGAAAGTAGCTTTCTCCTCCGTGCATGCGAGTTCCACCTTCTGAGGCGTGGATTCTGGGGAATGTAGGTGGTCAGGACTGGCAGCAAGTGTCAAAGGGCAACGAGCTCAACCATTTTGCTGACTCTAATTTTTGTTTGTTTGGTTTTTTTTTAATCTTATTTTAAACAGGGTCTAACCATGTAACCCTAACTACGTTGGAACTTGCTATGTAAACCAGGCTGGTCTTAAACTCACAGAGATCCACCTGCCTCTTCCTCCGGAGTGATGAGATTTAAAGATGTATTCCACCACACGTCTCCCCCCCCCTTTTTTTTTTTGGTAAGAGGAAACCTATTTATTTTTTATACAGGACCTTGTGTGGTCCAGACTGGCTTCCAATTCACTATGTAGCTGAAGATGACCATGAACTTCTGGTCCTCCTGCCTCTGCTTCTCGAATGGTAGAATCCCAGGCACGTGTCATGGTTCTGGAGACCCAACCCAGGGCTTCATGCATGCTTGGCAAGCAATCTACCAACAGAGCCCCAGCCCCAACCCCAGCCCCTGCTTAGAGCCCCAAGGAACCCATTCCAACCTGGAATGAAGGGAATTTTGCTAGAAAACATCTGAGTGCATGTAGTGAGCACTAAACGTGGTGCCTGAGCGAGGCACAAGCAGCGCAGCCTCCCAAAGCTTTGCCTTCCCTAGCTGCATATTCTAGAACGGAAGATGGTGGTGTTGGCTTGCACTGGGGGTGGTAAGCCTAGTACTGGGGAGCGGGGCTGCATCATGCGGGCTACATAACCGGATTCTGTCTCTACACAACCAGATCCTGTCTCTAATGAACAAATAAATAAATCCTTTATCTGGGGAGACAGCCCAGTAAAGTGTTTGTTGCATTAGTATGAGGAGCCTGAGCTTGGATCCCCAGCACTGACATGAAAGTCAGGCCTGGTGGCATGCACCTGGTGGCATGAGTCTCTAACACCAGCCCTGGGTGGATGGAGACAGGAGGGTCCCTAGAACTAGCTGACAGCCAGTCTAACCCAATCAGAGAACTTCAGATTCAGTGACAGACCCTGTCCCCAAAAGCAAGGTGTGGGGCTGGTGATATGGTTCGCAGGGCAAAGTCGTCTGCTGCCAACCTTAACAACTTGAGTTCAATCCCTGAGGCCCCACAGTGGAGAGGACTGACTCCACAAACTGTACTCTGACCTCCATTCTCACATCATGGTGCATGTGTCCACATGAGGCACACATATACACACGTGTGCACACACGCACAAATATACAAATAAACCTAAACACAAACAAGATGAAATATTGAGGTAGACCTCTGCACAAATGTACACACACATGCATACGTGAACACATATGCACACACATGCATACAGGAACATACACAAACATGCATTACATGCGCATGTATGCACACAGGCATACATGAACACATGTACACAAGAACACATCACATACCAAAAGCAGCTTAAAAATAAGGACCAGTGTTACAGCTCATTAGTGAGCACTTGCCTAGCATGTCCAAGGTTTTGGCTTGCATCCCCAGCTCTGCCAATGATGATGATGATGATGCTGATACATTAGACAAAGGTGCACTAAACTAAGCCAGTTGGTGGTGGCCACTCCTTTAATACCAGCACTCAGGAGACAGAGGCAGCCTGGTCTCCAGAGTGAGTTCCAGGACAGCCAGAGCTACACAGAGAAACCCTGCTGAACTGGGCTGGTGAGATGGCTCAGCAGGTAAAAGGATCCTGATGTATGACCTGAGTTCAATCTCTGGAACTCACGGTAGAAAGGGAAAATCACCCTTAAATGTTGTCATCTGATCTCCACATGAAGGACTGTGGTGTGCCTGCACCCCCCATAAGATTACAATACAAAAATAAATAATATTTAAAGTCTATCAAACTATGTCTTTCTAATTGGGGAGTTTATTCTGGAAGTGGGGGATGTAGTGGGATGTAGTACCTGTCTGTAATCCTAGCATTCTGGAGGTGGAGGCAGAAGGATTAGGAGTTCAAGGTCATCCTTGGCTACATAGAGTTCCCAGCCAGCTTGAGCTGTGTAAGACCCTGTCTCTTCTGTCTCAAATAAGTGAAATCCCAGTGAGTCAGCTGTTTCTTCACAGCAGACATTATTGTTTTCAAGTCTAAAGTCTGAGCGTTCAAGTTTGTGGTGCCGGTCTGTTCTTACAGAGACTTGAGGATTTGCTTTATTCCCACATGTCCTAGGAGTCCTGCTCAGGAGGTCCCTAAATGTCCTCACCTCCCACCTTGTAATACCATGACTTTGGTGGGTGACAGCTCAACTCGGAAAAATAGAGGAAAGCAGACTGATTCTGAAGACAGGTTATGTCTGCCCTTCCCCCCTGCAGTGGCTTAAGCATCAGCATTCCTTCAAGACAGTCTCATATCTTAGAACCGGAGAATGTGAGCATTTGGGGGAAAACGAGATCTTTGAAGGCATAATCGAGAATCTCCAAGTGATATCATGATGGTTTGAGGTGTGCCACTGTGTCTCCACTGACAAGTGTCCCTGTGGGAGAAGAGGAAGGGAGAGAAGCCCAGAGACAGGGACAAAGGGGAGTTTAAGTTCCAGCTTGACTGGCTGTGCCCCTGTAACCCCCCTGTTTCCCATGCCACACAGTGCTGGGTTACAGACCCAAGCTGCTGTGCCCAGCCTGGGGATCCCAACCTTCCCTGCCTGCTTGTGCAGCACCTTTCCCACCCAGCCATCACCCCAGTCCTTGATTCGAGCGAGTTTGCTGTAGCTACTGCAGTGAACTAATACATTGCTCTTATTGTTTGAGTTCAGAATGTCCTCACAGACTCATGTTCCAACCCTGACTCCCCATCTGGTGGCAATATTTTGGGCGGCAATAGACTCTGTAGGAGGTGGGACATAGAAGTAGATCTGTAAACGGAGGCAGAGATTCTCTTTTGTCCCAACTGCCAGGTTACAAATAAGCACACAAAAGCTTATATTAATTACAGAATGCTTGGCCTATAGCTCAGGCTTATTACTAACTAGCTCTTATAACTTAATTAACCCATTTCTATTAATCTATATTTTGCCACATGGTTCGTGGCCTTACCTGTCCTCTAGCACTTTTTGTTCCTCTTGCAGCTGATTCACATCTCCCCTGACTCTGCCCTTCATCCTCTCTGTATTTTCAGTTTGGTTTTTCCACCTCGCCTTATTCTGCCTTCATATAGGCCAAATAGATGATAAGGGAGTTGGCTTTTGAAGGTCAAACCTTGTTCCTGGGTCTGGTGCCTTTCTGACTTGTGGTGTACATTCCCACCAGCTGAGATGATGCCCTCCCTGTGGCCTTCCCTGTTGGAAGGCTGTGAGCCAATATAACAGTGTAAGGCACCTAGAGGGGATGGTGCACACCTTTAGTCCTGGCACTTGGGTGGCAGAGGCAGGCAGATCTCTGAGTTTGAGGCCAGCCTGGTCTATAGAGAGACACAGAGAAATCCTATGTTGCAAAAAAAAAAAAAAATTAAGCCAGGGTCTCTTTGTAGCCTAAGACTGGCCTCAAACTCACATCACCAGGTAGCAGATGACCTTGAGTTTCTGATCTCCTGCTCACACATGCTAAATGCTGTGATTTCAGGTAAGTGCCACCATGACCAGCAAATTCAGTGCTGGGATGGAACCCAGGCCTTGAGCATCCGAGGCAAGCACTTTGCCAACCCGAGTCACATGTCCAGCGTCTAGAAGTAACCCTGAAGTTGTTTCTCTCAGACATTCCGTCCAGCAATGCGAAGGCGAACGAACAGTAAGGGTTGGTGAGATGGCTCAGCAGATAAAAGCATCGGCTGCCAAGCCCCAGAGCCTGAGTTTGATCCCTGGATTTCACATGGTGGAAGGAGAGAACTGACACCGGCAAGCTGTCCTCTGAACATACACACTCAAGCACACACACATGCACACACATGCACCCACACTCGCATGGTTGCCTGAATGCAGACAAAGAATAAATAGGCACTGTAATTTTTTTAAGTGTCCATACAACCACCTCCTCCAGCAGAGTCCTAAAGAGTCATAGTGGTCTCGAACTGCCCCCCCATCCTGCCTCTGTTCATACTCCTCCACCAAGTTTTGTCCCCCTTAGCCACCACGAGGGATCCACTTTGCTTAACCAGACGACAGTTTCTTAGCTTGCTCTTGTAGAAATACTGGTAGGAAAGGAGAAAGGGCTGTGAGACTCTCTGATTTCCGGTTTCTGTTACTGTGAGTAAGCACCATGACCACAATCACTCGGGGAGGAGAGGGTTTTTATATTACAGTTTACAGTTCTCAGGTTCATCACTGAGGGATGTCAGAGCAGGAACCTGGGGGCAGGAGCTGATGCAGAGACCATGGAGTGTGCTGCTTACTGGTTTGTTCCCCACAACTTGCTCAGTCTGCTTTCTTTCTTTTTTTTTTTTTTTGGTTTTTCGAGACAGGGTTTCTCTGTGGCTTTGGAGCCTGCGCTGGAACTAGCTCTTGTACAGCAGGCTGGTCTCGAACTCGCAAAGATCCATCTACCTCTGCCTCCCGAGTGCTGGGATTAAAGGCATGCGCCACCACTGCCCAGCCTCAGTCTGCTTTCTTAGAGCACCCAGGACCACCAGCACAGGGGTGGCACTGCCTACAGAAAGCTGTGCCCTCCCACATCAAAACATCCACCAAGGAAAAGCCCCACAGACTTTCCCACTGGCAAATCTGGTGGGGACATTTTCTCAATTGGGGCTTCCTCTCCCAAAATAACTCTGGCTTGTGTCAAGTTGCCAGCACAGTCTCCCAGAGGCCTGTGTGTCAAAGGTCAGACTCTCAGTACAGCAGGGTTTACAGATGGGTCCTCTGCCAGGGATGAGCCAGTTATCCTGCGTGATCAAGGTCTTAAAGGCCACTGGCACCTCTAGGACAACATTTTGATCTTCTCTCATGATGAGAATGGGGTCCCTGTCATTGGCTCCTAGCCTGTTTATGTTGATGTATGCTATCAAGGAGAAGGAATTCTTTAGAATTTTGGCAGCCCCTATGCAAGCACCATACTCAAGGGGAGGTGCAATCTTCCAAGAGAGCATGGTGGGATGCCACTGCTGGAGGTAGATTATAAAAAGAGACTGTCTCTCTTCTCTCTCTCTCTCTACACAAAACACACACGCATGCACGCATGCACGCACACACTCACACATCCTCTCTCAATCTTGTTCTTTTACTCTTTCTCAGGATCTCACTACACAGCCCAGGTCAGCCTCAAAGCCATGGTAAACCTCCTGCCTCCACTTCCAGAGTGCTGAGGTTTTAATCCAGCACCACCCACACCTGACTGTATTTCTGTTTTCACTGCAATGTGTCCATGGCTATTTGGACTTTCATATAATTTTGTTTTATTTATTTGTTTTTAAGATTTATTTATTTCATTATATGTGTTGAGTGTTTTGCATGCATAAGCACTAGGTGCATGCCTTGTGCCTGCAGAGGTAAGAAGAGGGCATCAAATCCCTTGGAACCGGAGTTACAGACAATTGTGAGCTGCCGTGTAGGTGCAGGGAATTGAACCTGGGTCCACTTCAAGGAAAACAGGAGCTGTTAACTGCTGAGCCATCTCTCCAGCCCTTGTCTAATTTTAAATTCACAAATGAAAACTACATGTGTATCTATAGCATGCCCGTGGGATTTGGGGACATGTGTGCCCGTGGGGTGTGGGGACATGTGTACTGTGGACAGTCTAAATGGAGCTAACTACCACGATCTTTCAACTTTGCCTCAGAGCAAAGACAATATGAGGTCAACAGAAACTGCGGTGCGGCATTTGAGTTTTTCTCTTTTCCAGCCTGGGGACACAGTGCTGTGCAGTTAGGACAGCAGACACCCCAGGCTGCGGCAGGAGGTGACGAGAGCACAGATATCTCCGGGCACTGTGTTGCTGAGCCAGGATGTGGGGTGGCTAGATGTATCAAACACATCTAATTATTGTTAAACTCAAGGCTGGGGAGGAGTTCATAAAGTGCTTGTCTTGCAGGTATGAGGACCCAAGTTTGATCACTAGAACCCATGTTAAAAATAAGTCAGGAGTGTTGGCCTGCTTGGAGTCCTAGTAGGGAAGTGGGGACGGGGTGGAGGGGGGAATCTCTGGGGCTGACCAGCCAGCTAGTTTCCAGAATTGGAATTGGTGACTCCAGGATCAGTGAGGAACACTGTCAAAACACCTGGTGAGAAGATGAAGAAGGACCCAGAGTGTGACCCCAGGATTTTTGTCTGTCTAGCTTTTTATTGAGGTGGGTGTTCTATAGGGCCAAATGTGTGTCTGTGTACCATATGGATGCAGCGTCTGCAGAGGCCAGAAATGGGTGTTGGACCGCCTGGAATGGTAGTTGTGAACCACCCTGTGGGTGCTGGGAACTGGATCTGGGTCATTTACAAGATCCGCAACTGCTTTTACCGGCTGAGCCACTCTCTGGCCCCTGCTGTTGCTTTATTTTTCAAAACATGAGTTCCAGGTTAACCAGGGCTACACTGAGAAGCCTTGTCTTAGAAAAACAAAAATAAACAAACAAACAAACAAACAAACGAATGAAGTGTGTTTATGTACAAATATGTTCAGGTACCCATAGAGTCAGAAGAGGGTACCGGATCCCTTGGAGCTTGAATCACGTTGTAATCTGTCCAACTTGGGTTTGAACTTTGGCCTTACAGAAATGCACCTAACTGCTGAGCCATCTTCCCTGCCTCAAGACCACCATTTTCAATTATAAAACCAATCCTGGCACACAGTAGGTCCTCATTATCCTTGCAGTGCATTAAGATGTTCCGTGAGGTGACCTTTGGACCCTGCGTGCAGCTCCCTGTCTGCTCAACTTGAGCTACAGTCACCATGCACATGACCAGCACTCATTGAGCAACTGCTGAATGCACAGGTCATGTGATCACAGGACAAATGTTCCCATTTCATCTTCAGAAGAACTGCTGCCCCTGTCCTGTTTACAGTCAGAAGGGCACAGGTACATAGTGGCAAAGCCACGTGGTTTCTTGTGTGTGTGGCAGAGTTGTGTGTGTGCTCCTGCATGTAGAGGTCAGAAGCCCATCTCATATCTCATTTTTTGTTGTTGTTGTTCGTTTGATTTTTTTAGAGATAGGATCTCTCTAAGTAGCTCTGACTGTCCTGGAACTCACTATGTAGACCAGGGTGGCCTCGAACTCACAGAGATCTACTTGTCTCTGCTTCCCAGAACTAAGATTAAAGGTGTACACAACCATACAAGCATGCCTGGTTTAGACAACATTTTTTTGTTTGGTTTTTTTGAGACAGGGTTTTTTTTTTCCCCTGTAGCCCTGATTGTCCCAGGCTGGACTCAGACTCACAGAGATCCGCCTGCCTCTGCCTCCCTAGTGCTGGGATTAAAGGTGTGCGCCACCAACTGCTAGGTGTCATTTTTTACGTGTATCTTTTGCATGTATTTGTGTGGATGCATAAATGCCAAGGCATATGTGTTAGAGTGGCTTCTCTCCTTCCATCATGTGAGATCCAGGAATTAAACTCAGGTCATCAGGCTTGGCAGAAAGTGCCTTTACCCCCTGAGCCATCTTGATGCTCTTCATTTCTTTCTTTCTCTCGCTGGCCTGAGTCTCTTTGATTAGGCAGGTCAGTGAGCTCCAGTGATCAGCCTGTCTCTGCCTCCCCGACAACACTGCTGCCATCAAGTCTATTTTTATTTTTTTTAATTTTTTAAAATATTTTTTTATTATGTATACAATATTCTGTCTGTGTGTATGCCTGCAGGCCAGAAAAGGGCACCAGACCTCATTACAGATGGTTGTGAGCCACCATGTGGTTGCTGGGAATTGAACTCAGAACCTTTGGAAGAGCAGGCAATGCTTTTAACCTCTGAGCCATCTCTCCAGCCCTCAGCCCTCATGCCTATTTTTAAATATGGTTCTGGGGACTGAACTCAGGCCCTCTGACTTGCACAGCAGGCGCTTACCAATGGAACCCCCGCATCACAAGTGTTCTAAAAGTGCAAATCCCAGCCAGGACTGTCACACAAGTACTGGTGTCTCTAGTGAAACTAGGCTCCTGAGAGGGATGTGATAACACATATCTGTATGTAATCCCAGCATTCAGGAGGTGGAGGCAGGAGGATCAGGAGTTCAGGGCCAGTCCTATCCAAATAATGATGGTGACAATGCAAAAAGGAATTCAGCTTGTGTGTCCAGTGGCTCATTTTCTTGTGACATAATGAGCCCTGTCCTCCTCCCTTCCTCCTTTCATTAAAATGAGATCAAGAATTGTCTTAATGGTCGGGCAGTGGTGGTGCACACTTTTAATCCCAGCACTTGGGAGGCAGAGGTTGGTAGATCTCTGTGAGCTCAAGGCCAGCCTGGTCTACAAAGTTAGTTCCAGGACAGCTAGGGCTACACAGAGAAATCCTATATCAGAAAACAAAAACAAAAGCAAACAAACAAAAATAAAAAGAGCTGGCATAATGGGCATAAGCCAGCAGGCCCAGCTGAGGAGTGGCAGCTCTGCCTTAGAGAGAATGAAGTCCAGTTGGATGTCTTCAGCACACAGAAAGAGATGGTTTCATGGATGGAGGAGGGTCCGGAGATACCTCTGTTGCCTGTGCCTAGAGAGGGCACTACACCCTGTCAAACGACTATGGGAGTCTGTGCACTGCAGACTGTTCCGACTACCCTGATCTGCATCTCCCCAGGATGTGGGAGGATGGCGGCATGGGTAAGTCATCTTGACCTCCTGCTCTGGAGGTCAGAGGCCACAGTAGAGACATTGGGCTGAGCCACATTCCCTCTGAAACCCAAGCCTTTTGTGTCTCCTGTTCATGTCTGGTTCACACCAAATGCTACTGGTCCCTGCCTGGGACATAGTCTTCTAAGATCTCCCTGAGGTGGAACTGTCCTATCCTCTCCCACCCTGTGTCTCAGAGTCTTTCTTTGATTTTGCACTATCCAGGACTTCTCAGTTGCTAGGCCTGTGGTTTACTACTGAGCACACCAGCCCCTCAGCACCGGTGGATCCTAGGCATGGATTCCACGAAGGTACTTCTGAGACCCATTCAAACTGTAATGGCGCTCTCTCTCTCCCCCTTCTTAGCTTCCCTCTCCTGGGGGTTTGTCTTGTTATGTTGCCCACACAAGTCTGGAATTTTTTTTTTTTTTTTTGAGACAGGGTTTTGCCTGGCTGTCCTGGACCTTGCTATGTAGACCAGACAGGCCTTGAACTCACAGAAACCTATCTATTTGCCTCTGCCTCCTGGGTGCTGGGATTAAAGGCGTGCCTCTACAATTTCTAAAGTTAACCTTAAAAGCATCTATCTTGGGGAATTCTCAAGAGCCCCAGACTATGGTCCGTTCATCTTACAGATGAGAAGCTGAGGTGACTCTGTGGTTCCTAGTTTGTTCATCATTAACTGGTATTTACCCAGCATTTACTGTATATTACACTATTTGGGCACTAAGGATACTATGGTAAATCAATATGAAATTCTCTGAGGAGGGCTAACAGTCTGTGTAAATGGAGCTAGATGGGTAGGTTATCCCCAGGTCACAGAGACTGCTAGTACTGTAGGGCACTGGCTGTCTGTCTTTTTATTATTAGTCTTTGTGGTGGTGTGTGGTAGGTTTCCTTACTATCTACCCTTTTCTAAATGAGAACCAAGCTTCGGGGGTGAGCAACATGCCTAAACTCACCCAACTAATAATATCACGCCAGAGTCCAGATCATAAGTCATAGGTCAGGAGACTGTAAGACAGGAACAGCTGTTAGCCGCTAGCAGTAGTCAGGGAGGTCCTTTTCTGAAGGAGACATTGAACAGAGGCCAGCAGGGGACATAGCAGGCAGTCAGTGGAACCCCTCAGGTGGACACATACTGACTGTACCTGGGGTGCTGTGTGTCTGTCACCCCCTTTTGGCGGCTCAATAGTCACCTGGCATTTTGTAAGGTTCTTTTTTGTTTGCTATTTTGGACAGGGTCTCACTCTGAAGCCCAAGCTGGCCTAGAACTCTCGCCTCAGGAACGTCCCATCACGATGAGTCACTTGACAAGATAGGGAAACTGAGACTCTGACCTGCCTGAGCTCCCCCACCCCCATTCCGTGGAGCTTGGAAGAGAGCCCTGGCAATTTGAAGCAGCTGCCGCAGGCTGGGAGGCTCCGGGAATCGGTGAGGTTCCAGAGGCCAGCAGGGATGGAGGGGCAGTCAGTCCTGCGCTGCCCAGGGCAAGCCTGCTAGGTCTGTGGACACTTCAAGACAGGTTTCCAAAGGCTACCTCCCACCCCCAGTCTGTATGTGCCCAGAATCCCTGCCTCTTCCTTAAGCCAAGCAGCACCAGGGCTTCATTAGCGCCTCTGAGCCCCGGCCGCCCTGGGGGATGAAAGCAGCGGAGAGGGGCGCTGTCCTAATTCCGGCACACCTGGCAGGGGGTCCGGCGCTGAAAGGGACGCGGCAGGCCAGCCTACCTGCCCCGCCAGAGGCCGACTGGACCCGTCGTCTGCGCTTCAAATGCAAAATCCGAGCAGGGGGGTGGGGACGCCGGTGGCCTCTGCTCCTCCTTTAATAGACCAAAGGACTCTGGCGGCTTAGCTCTTTTTCCTAATTTAAAGATATTTTCAGGCTTTTGGGAGCTCCCCGTGGCGAAGCAGGAAGGCTGGGCTGGGGGGCCTTGAAACCGCCACCACGTTTGCCCAGGGAGGAACAGGAGAGCCCAGAGCAGGAGAGACTGAGGCTGGTTAGGGTCCAAAGATCCTGTGTGGATCCGTAAGGAGATTCGTGTTGGTTCCTTGAGCTCTGCCTCAGTTTCCCTCTCTAGAACCTCTGCAGGCCCCAACCAGAAGGCAGGACAGAGGCGCAGAGGTGCTTACTAATTTTAAACATCCGCCTCTCCCAAGAGAGGGCTCTCAGTGTCAACCCTGGAGGCCTTGGGAGGCGGATGACTTGGGAGACAGATGGAAGAGGCGTGTTGTCTCCCAGTCTGGCACCCCGGATGAGCCAGGCCAATGTGTGCAGCCGCCTCCATGCGGGAGCATGGGAACCAGGATAGAGGAGGGAGATGCTGTTTGGAGTTAAAGATAGTTTAGGGAGGACACGAGAGGTGTCTTCCTCTAGGTACTGCCCAGGTTGCACCCGCTGCCTCTTCTTCCCAGTTTCCCCTTCTCTCTTCCTCGCCCGCGGTACCCCTGCAGCCCGCACCCCCCTCCTCCTGCTGCTCTCCCGCTCCGTTTCTCGGTTCCCGGCCAGCCCAGTTCTCTCCTCCCCACCCCCTTCTCCTAGGACTGCCTCCCGCGCCCGGGACTGCGTAGCCCCCACCCCCTTCATCCCGCCACACTTCCCACCTTCCCCCCAGGAGCGCCTCCCCCCCTCCCTAGGCGGGGCCGTCTCGCAGGCGGAGGGAGGGCGCGGAGGAGGGAAAAAGGGGTGTTTGGAGAAGCTCCCGCTCCCCGCCTGGGGACCTCGCACCCGCGCCGCCCCCTCTCTCGCGCAGCCGCCTACCCCCCCCCCCCGCAATGCCAGGGCGCGAGAGCTTTCGGGGATAGCTGGAGCGAGGCGGCGGCGCCCCACATCCCTCCAGCGCGGCCGGTGACCTCGGGGTCCGCGGACCAGGACGCCGCTCTGGCTTTGGCCGGAAAGGGCGCGGCGGCTCTAGAACCTGCTGGCTCCCGCCGCTCCATCCCGCCCTGCACTCCTGCCCCGCAGCCGCGCTGGCGGCTGCCCCGTCCCCTCCCAGCGAGCTGAGCCCGGAGCGGCCAAGCGGCCCCGGAGTGCGAGAGGAATCGCACATAAATCTGCCGTAATGATGGTGGTGCTAATGAGACCCCGCAGCTCGCCAGCCGAGCTCCCGCTCACTGCGCATGAGCAGCAGCAGCGGGCGCTCCCCAGAGCCCGGGACTCCCCCACACTTCTGACAGGCCTAGGCGGGCATCCAGGAGGCCAGGAGTTTGGGATGACACCTCACCCGGTCCCTGCGCTGTGGCTCAAGGGCGAGAGTTACCGCCAGGAGGAAGGCTGGTTTCCGGGGCTTCACTTATTGCCAGGCTACCACCCCAGATCCCACAGTGAGCCGAAACCGTGCCAGGCACACACAACGCGATTGCTTTCTTGTCAAGAAGGAAGTTCTGAATTCGGATTTTTTTTTTCCTCATTCCGTTTCTTAGCAGTGTGACCCAGCAGTGGAGGGTGGGTAATATCTGTCCCCAAAGGTAACCTTGCACTCATGAACCCCAGAACTCACTCTGGTGGCTTCTCTATTATGGCTGGCTCAAATTCAATATCTAGCTTTGGCTAAAGTCTGCTTCTGCCCTACTGGTCCATGTGGAGAGATAGATAGTCAGATCCTTAAAAATGGGAAGTAAGAGGGCTAGGGGATGTGACTGTGAATTCCATCCCCATCACTGTGGACACTGGACACGGGTGGCACACAGCTGCAATCCTAGCACTTGGGAGGTACAGAAAGGGGGATTAGGAGTTCATGGCCATCTTTGGCTTTAGTAAATTGGAGGCCAGCCTGGTCTACAGAGCAGGTTCCATTTATTCCAGGGCTACATAGTGGACCCTGTTGGGAAAAATGCCAGGGGCCGGGGGAGTGTGTTCCAGCTGCTGTGTGGGGTTCTTAGGCTGTATGGATCCTGAAGTCTTCTTCCTGGGAATTGCTCCCAACCATCTGGATCAACAGAAACTGAGAATGAGAAGAGGTGACCTAGTTTCAAATGGGTAATCCAGGCATGAGAGCCCAGCACGATCAGAGCTTGCTGCTAGCTAACCCGGACGACCTGGGTTCAATACCCTGGACCCATTTGGTGGGAGGAGAGTGTAGTTTCTGCACCCAGATAAGCCTCTTTGCCGATACAATAATCCAAATCCGACCAAATCAAACCTTAGAAAAAACCCAGGTTTAATGAATACCAACGCTCCCATGTGGCTTTCCAGCCCCTGAGAGAGGAGCCTGGGAAGGAAGACCAGAAAGCTCCTGTTTGTTATAAACAACTCTGGGGTGCTGTTTATATACTCTGTGGGAGTGATCTTGAGCATCTCTGTGGAGGGGTCATCATTTTTGTGGGCTTTCTCAGGGCTGAAGTCTAGACTGAGGCAACTCCCAGGGGAGGGGGCTTGGGATAGAACTTTCATCAGAACATTCCAGACTCTTTGGATATATGGATGCCAGAGACTGGGGTGAAGCCTCCATCTAAACATCCCAGACTCTTTGGGCATATGTATGCCAGGGGCTGTGGTATGGCCTTAACCCAAACATTCCAGACTCTTTGGGTGAGCTCTCTCTCTTTCTGTCTTCCTCTCTAAGAGGCATCTTCTGTCTCTCTCCCCACTTCTCCCCTTCCCCTGCTTCTGTCTTTCTCTTTTCTCTCCTTTCTCTCTCTCTCTGCTCTTCTCCCCTTCTCCCTTCCCCCTCCATAATCCCTTGAATAAATATCCAACCTCATTCTGCATGGCCATGGCGTGACTATTCATGTCTCTGTCTCTTGCCTGCCTACCACGTGTCTCCCTGCCTGGGACCAGCCACTGCTCAGGGACCGGCAACCATCTCTGCCTGGGACTGGCTGCTATCAGGGCCGCTACCACCACTTGGGGACCTACAGCATTTCTGCTGCCTGCTGCCGCTGGGGATCCTGCAGCATTTTTAATTTTTCCATTACAGCATCGCCAGTTTTTTGAGACAGAATTTTCTTCTGTAGCCCTGGCTGTCTTGGAACTCATTATGTAGACCAGGCTGGCCTTCGTCTCACAAAGATCTGCCTACCTGTTTCTGCCTCCTGTGTGCTGGGATTAAAGGCCTTTGCCACATGGAGTGCACTGTACTTGGCTGGATTGACTGGCCACTGAGTCCCAGGGATCCTTGTTCCTACCTCCCTAGCACTAGGGTTATAGACTCACTCTTCCATGCTTTTTAAAGTGGGAACTTGTGGGCTAAAGTTTTTGTGCACTATGAAGGCATGTTGCGGGATATTTGTACACTGTGTGAAAATGTATTGCTGTAATTGGTATAATAAAAAGTTGAATGACCAATAACTAGGCAGGAGGTATGAGCAGGTCTTCCGGGCAGAGAGATCTCTGGGAACAAAAAGGTGGATTGCCAGCCAGACATCTAGGAAGCAGCATGGGCAGTGTGGAGAGATGAGGTAACGAGCCATGCAGTAGAATGTAGATTAAAATAAATGGGTTAACTTAAGTTATAAGAGCTAGTTGGGAACGGCCTAAGTTAAGGCCAAGCTTTCACAGTTAATAAGAAATCTCCATGTCATTTTTTGCAAGCTGGCTGTCCACAGAAGTCTGACTACAGGAACTGCGATTCAAACCCAGCCTTTCATGGGTTAGGTGGGGTAGGCCCTGTCCTCATTTCTAGCTCCAGCTTTTCTCTTTTTAAAAACCATTTTAAGTAATGAGTGTTTTGCCTGTGTATCTGCACCGCTTGCATGCTTGGTGCCTGAGAAAGCCAGAAAAGGGCAGTGGATCCCTGAGCCTGGAGTTATAGACGGTTGTGGGTGGTGGGAACCAAAACAAGTCTTCTAGAGGAGCAACTTAACTGCTGAGCTACCCCCCACCCCAATTTTATTTTTCTAAAAAAAGTATGCTATTATTATTATTATTTTGTTTTTTGAGACAGAGTTTTACTATGTAGCCCTGGCTGTCCTGGAACTCACTTTGTAGACCAGGCTGGCATTGATCTCATAGAGATCCACCTGTCTCTGTCTCCCTAGTGCTGGGATTAAAGGCATGCATCACTACCTATTTTTTAATTATAATGTGGATGTGTGGAGTATGTACAAGTGCTGGTGCCCTCTGGAAGAGCAGTACGCCCTCTTAATCACTGAGCTATCTCTACAGCACCCCATTGTTTTTTATTTTTTAATTTATGTTTCATTTTTCAAGACAGGGTTTCTGTGTAGCAAGGTTGTCCTGAGTTCAGGACCAGGCTAACCTCGAACTCAAAGATCTGCCTGCCTCTGCCTCCTTTGTGCTGGGATTAAAGCATGCAGGCATACAGTGCCACCACTCTGACCCGTTATTTTTATTTTTAATTGTGTGTATATGTGTGTGAGCATATGCACATAAACATAGAGCCTGCAAAGGCCAAAAGAGGGCATTAGATCCCCTGGAGTCACAGTTTCTGTAGCAAGAGTATGTGCTCTTAAGCAGCAAGCCAGCCCTGGCTCAACGTTTCTGGTATGTTCATCCATGGCCCCTCTTCTCCTGGAGGCTCAGCGTCTCAGATACCTTTCTGTTGCCATGCTAATATTGCCATGAACAAGGCGACTTCTAGAAGAAAGTATTTAACTGGGGCTTACCGTTTCAGAGGGTTAGAGTCTATGGCCATCATGGTAGGGAGCAAAGTAGCCGGCAGGCAGGCACGATGCTGGAGCAGTAGCTGAGAGCTTACATCTTGAGACACAAGCCAAAAAAACAGAGAGGTAAATGGGAATGGTAAAGGCTTTTGAAACCTTTAAAGGCAGTGCCCAATGATGCACCCCTCCAACAAGGCCACATCTCTTGATCTTTCCCAAGCAGTTCCACCAAATGGAGAACAAGATGAGCTTATGGGGCCATCCTCATTGAAACCAGCACACATGCTACGGAACAGTGGATAGAAAGAACACGTGGAGTCGGCAGGAACACAAGCTTGGCAGCTTCACTGTGTGTCCCTAGCTGTGCCATAACCCTTTTGTTTGCACTCTCTCAAAGTTGAGATGATATTCCTTCTTTGTAACACTAGTGAGGGTTAAAAGCGGCTTAACACATGCAAAGGGCTTAAAGCAACTACGACACAATTGCTGCTCAATAAATCTATCATTTGTTATTTTGGAAGCCATGACTGTGACTGTTATCTTGTCTGTCCTCTACTTTCTCCTCTCCCCTCCTCTCTTTTATGCCTGTCTGTGTCTCACTTTGCACTTGCATGAGTATGTGTAAAGGCCAGGGGACAACTTCTGGTATCACTCATCCATCTTATGATTTGAGACTGGGTCTCTCATTGTCCTGGAACTCACCAGTTAGGTAAGGCTGGCTGACTGGAAGCCAGAGACCCACCTGTATCAGCTTTCCCTACATTGAGATTCTAAATGTGAACCACTGTGCCTGGCTTTGTTATGAGTTCTAGAAAAGGAAATCAGATTAGCCTGGACTGTATATGTGCATTTACATGTGCACACCACACATACACACACATGCGCGTGCAAGCGCACATGTAATTTTAAAGGGAAGAACGGCCCCCTCTTCTTCCTCTTCTCTTCTATTTTGAGGCTGGCCCTCCCTTTGTAACTCAGGCTGGCTTTAAACTCAAGATCCTGCTGAGCCTCATTGTGCTGGATTCCAAGCACATGCCACTATATTCCTTTATCTTTCATTTGCTTGTTTGTTTTGAGATGAACTCTCAGGTGGCCCAGACCAGCCTCTAACTTTCTACTTAGCTGAAGACGACTTTGACCTCCAGGTCTTCGGCCTTTCCTTCCTGAATGCTTAGATGATAGGTGTGCATCAGCATATCTGGCTTTATGTAGGACTGAAGGTAGAATTCAGGGCTTTGTACATGCTACACAAGAGCTAAATCCCCATTCCATGTCCTGATGTGGGAAGTCTTTCTGCATCTGTGCTGCTTTTATTGGTTGATGAATAAAGCTGTTTTGGCCAATGGCTTAGTAGAGTAAAGCCAGGCAGGAAATCTGAACAGAGATATAGAAAGAGAGTTAGGTGGAGTCAAGGAGATGCCATGTAGCTGACGAAGGAGAAAGATGCTAAACCTTACTGGTGAGCTACAGCCTTGTGACAAAACACAGATAAATAGAAATGGGTTAATTTAAGATATAAGGGCTAACTAGGAATATGCCTGAACTGTTGGCCAAACAATGTTGTAATTAATATAATTTTTCCAGCCTGTGAGATGGCTTAGTGGTTTAGAGACTGGCTGTTCCTCCATCCACAGGACCCAGGTTCCATTCCCAGCACCTATATGACAGCGCACAATCATTTGTAACTCCAGTTCCAGAGGATCTCTGTGGACACGAGGCACACACGTAGTAGTAGACACACATGCAGACAAAACATCCACACACAGATATAGCCTAGATGACTTTTAACTTCTGATGTTCCTGCCTCCTTCCAGGACACCTGGTTTATGCCCTGATGGGAATGGAGCCTGGGGTTGTACATGTTAGGCAAGGACTCTGTGGTGATTCCCCTGTAGGCTTTACAGCAGGTAGGGGGAAAAATGATCCACAGAGAGACAGGATCAAAGCTGGACCAGGACTTCTAGAGTCTGGCCCAGATAATTTTACTGAAACTGTATTTAATCATAGCACAATTTGGGGAAAAAGTATTCAGATAACAATTAACTTAGTTCCAAGTGCACAGAATTTTTTTTAAAGATTTATTTATTTATTATGTATACAATATTCCTTCCATGTATGCTTGCTGCCAGAAGAGGGCACCAGATTCCATTATAGATGGCTATGAGCCACCATGTGGTTGCTGGGAACTGAACCCAGGACCTCTGGAAGAGCAGTCAGTGCTCTCAACCTCTGAGCCATCTCTCCCGCCCTTTTTTTGGTTTTTTGAGACAGGGTTTCTCAGCAGCATATGGAGCCAGTCATGGAACCCACTCTGTAAACCCACTCTGAGGACCAGGCTGACCTCCAACTCACAGAGATCTGCCTGCCTCTGCCTCCCAAGTGCTGGGATTAAAGGCATGCGCCACCACTGCCTGGCTGCCTTGAGATTCTTTACAGTATATCTGACTTCTTTCACAAGAATGGGTACTACTGACTCAGAGATAGTGCCCAAGATTTAGGGTCTAGGGAGCTTGACTGAGGAAAACATGACACCTGTGGGTGTCAGAACTGGCCCGGCCCTAACACGACATAGAAGTCACTTCGTCTGCATAAAGCACAAGTGGCCTCACCATAAGACTGGGCTTTATACTCTGGAGACAAGGCAGAGCCTGTTAACAGCAGAGGATCGGCGGGCTGTGGTGACATCATTTCCAGTGTTCCGTGAAGAGGTCAGCCGTGTGCTAAGCTTCCCTTGCTTCTCTAGTGCTTCTCTGTGTGCACAAGGCTCTTTGTTCTCCACGGAACTCTACCAACTCAGTAATATCCCAAGCACTAGTTTTCGTTTTGTTGTTTTTTTCGAGACAGGGTTTCTCTGTGTAGCCCAGAGTGGCCTTGATCTCATAGAGATCTGCCTGCCTCCTGAGTGCTGGAATTAAAGTTGTGTGCCACCATGCCCAATTATCTTTGGTTTTGTTTTTGAAAGGTTTGTATTCTTTTACAAGCTCATACAGTTATGCAATATGTCTTGATTATATCTAACCCAAATCCCCCCTCTCGCTCCTCCTGGTCTTCCCGAATACATCCCCCTCTATCTTAGTCTGGGTTTCTATTGCTGCAACAAAACACCATGATCAAAAAGCAAGTTGAGAGGAAAGGGTTTATTTGGCTTACACTTCCCATCATAGTTCATCATAGAAGGAAGCCAGGACTTAAACAGGGCAGGATCCTGGAGGCAGGAGCTGATGCAGAGGCCATGGAGGGGTGCTGCTACCCATGACTTGCTCAGCCTACTTTTTTTTTTCTTTTCTTTTTTTTTTCCTTCTTTATTGATATTTATTGAGCTCTACATTTTTTCTCTGCTCCCCTCCCTGCCTCTCCTCTCCCCCCTTCAACCCTCCCCCAATGTCCCTATGCTCCCAATTTACTCAGGAGATCTTGTCTTTTTATACTTTCCCATGTATATTAGG
>JAQHUG010000547.1:261341-275878 GCA_028555095.1 Dicrostonyx torquatus | reverse complement strand
TTTGTCGTGGAATATTTTGTTTCGTCCTTCTATGGTGATCAACAGTTTTGCTGGGTATAGTAGTCTGGGCTGGCATCCGTGGTCTCTTAATGTCTGCATAATGCTTGACCATGACCTTCTGGCTTTCATTGTCTCCATTGAGAAGTCAGGTCTAATTCTGATAGGTCTACCTTTATATGTTACTTGTCCTTTTTCCTTTGCAGCTCTTAGTATTCTTTCTTTAGTCTGTATTATGTGGCGAGAGGACTTTGTTTTTGGATCCAGTCTATTTGGTGTTCTGTAAGCTTCTTGTATCTTCATAGGCATACCTTTTTTTAGGGAGGGAAAGTTTTCTTCTATGATTTTGTTAAAAAAAATTTTTGTGCCTTCGAGTTGAACTTCTCCTTCTTCTAAACCTATTATTCTAAGATTTGGCCTTTTTATGTTGTCCCATATTTCATGGATATTTTGGGTTAAGTTTTGTTAGATTTAATATTTTCTTTAACTGATGATTCTATTTCCTCTATTTTATCTTCAGCACTTGAGATTCTCTCTTCTATTTCTTGTATTCTGTTGTTTGTACTTGTTGTTTTGCTTCCTGTTCTTTTCCTTATGATTTCTGTTTCTAAAATTCCTTCAGCTTGTGTTTATTTTTTCTATCTCAGTTTTCAAGTCCTGAAGGGTTTCTGTTATATGATTGAGTTCTTTTTTTTTTGTTTGTTTTCTTTTAGTGATTTTCTCATATCTTCCAATTTTTTGTTTGTTTTTTCTTCCATTTCTTTAAGGTGATTTCTCATTTCATCTTTAAGAATTTCCAACATTCTTAGCCGGGCGGTGGAGGCGCACGCCTTTAATCCCAGCACTTGGGAGGCAGAGGCTGGTGGATCTTTGTGAGTTTGAGACTATCCTGGTCTACAAGAGCTAGTTCCAGCACAGGCTCCAAAGCCACATAGAGACCCTGTCTTGAAAAAACCAGGAAAAAAAAAAAGAATTTCAAACATTCTTTTGAGGTTATTTTTTTGATCATTTTCTTCTGGTTCATCCATATTTGGTTGTTCAGGTCTTACTTTTGTGTGGTTTTAGGTTTTACTGGTATTGTGTTGTTTTTTGTGGTGTAGCGTGTGATCTTACCTTTTCTACTCATCTTTTCCTCTAATGGGTGTGGCTGGGGCTGTCTGAGATTCTGCAAATAACTGAGATTGTAGGTGCCAGTGAATCCAAAGCTAAGATGGTTTTCCTTGTGGTACAGCCATTGTCACAGTTCTAGTTACCCTGTTGGTTATTCCTGTTCCTGGAGGTAGCTCAGTGCTCCTGTGCTTTGGTATCCTCCCTTTGAGTTTGCTGTCTCAGGTCTACTTTGGCCTAGGCTGCTGGCTTTGATGTGTTTCTGTAAATCTTGGTCTGGATCTCCTTTTGCAGAAGTCTCTGGTTTCGAGTTAGACCTGTTCTGTTGGCGATCGTTGGCTCTGGATCTGGTCGCTGGGTCAAACCTGATCTGCTCGTGTCCCCGGACTGGGATTGCTTCTTGGCTTCTGCTTTTAGTGGAGCTTTTCTCTCTGTGTCTTAGGTAACTGATCTAGTCCCACTCCGGCTCCAGTGGAGGTCGCAGACTCTGGGTCAGGTCGTTGGCTCAATCCTCGTCTGCCAGTGTCCTAAGACTGGGTTGGCTCCTAGGGCTGGATTTGCTTCTGGCTTCTGCTCCTGGTAGAGCTTGTTTCCTTCAGCTTTTGCTGTGCTGTCCTAGGAGTCTTGTTCAATTCCACTCCTGTGGAATTTGCTGCCCAAAGTGGAGTTCCTTGCCTCGGGGCAACTTTGGCTTACGTTACCCAGCCTACTTTCTTAAAGATCTCAGGATCACCAGCCCAGGGATGGAACCACACACTATGGGCTGGGCCCTCTCACATCAGTCACTAATTATGAAAATGCATTACAGCTGTGTCTTATGAGGCATTTCCTCCCTTGAGGGGCCCTCCTTTTAGATAGCGCTAGCTAGCTCAGCACTTCTCAACCTAGGGGTCATGACCCTTTGGGGGGTTGCATGCCATATCCTGCATATCAAATATTTATATTATGATTCATAAGAGTTGCAGATTTACAGTTATGAAGTAGCAATGAAATAATTTTATGGTTGGTCATCACAACATGAGGAACTGTATTAAAGGGTTGCGCACCAGGACGGTGGAGAGCCACTGCTCTAGCTTGTGCTAAGTTAACTTGAGACTAGCCAGCACACCTCCCGCTCATTCACACGTTTTGTTTTGTTGATAACCTTCTTTGTCCTGGTAGACTATGGTTGTGCAGCATCCTCCTGAACATTTGGCAGCCTACCTGGGGCCACATCCCCAAGTAAAAATGGCTCCCTCTCCCCGGTTAGGGAGTTCCTGAGCACCTATACACATGCCATGCTGGAACTTTTAGCTGATGAAACAACCCATTCAGTAAAATTGCTTCCTGGGCAAGCAAGAGGACAGAACTGGTGCAGGTGGCCACAGAAGCTATGATTTCCTGAGGACAATGGCCCTGTCGTGTCCAGAGGACTGCATTTCCCAGAATTCCTCCCCATCCCTAGCTCTTACATTCTTCCTGTCCCCTCATTCTTCATGTTCCCTGACCTTGGATGGAGGGGATGTTGTTGTTGATATAAACGTCCCAGTTAGGGCTGAGCCTGCGACAGTTATTTATTCTCTAGCCAGTTATGAGTTTCTGCACAGCTTGACTGCATAAAAATCTATCACGACCGAGGTTGGGAGCAGCACTAATTTATGGGCATAAACAGATATTTAGAAGGCAGTTTGACAAGATGACCAAAGGAAAGTAGCAGTAGCCGGTCCCTTCCATGGCCAATGAGCGCCCCAGAGGTAGGCCTTTGTAAAGAAGTACACGCAGCAAGCTTTCTTGTTGAACTATCTTTGGACTGCCGGCCCTCAAATAATGACCTGGAAACTTATTATTAATTACAAAAGCTTGACCTTAACTTAGACTTTTCCCCAACTAACTCAGTTATCTTTTCTTAGACAGCATATTGGACTTGCTACAAGTGGACTGGTAAAATAGCACGCCTAGATTCCTCCTCCTGATTTCTCTCTCTCTCCCCGGAAATCCCGCCTATTCTTTTCTGCCTAATAGGACATTTAACACTTTATAAACCAATCAGAAGGCGCCTTAGGCAGAGCCCCATCTTTACAGTGTAAACAAATATTCTGCAACAGTTACAGTACCAGGCCTGGATTCCCTCCTGTGGAGTAGATCTCAAATCCAATAAAAATAAGTGGCTGGTTATTCCCATAATAGTCATGCCACTATTGCACCAGGGAACACATCTTGTGTGGCAGGTTGGGGTTGCCGCATAGGACAAGACTGGGTAAGACCATTGATAACGTCACTCCTCTAGCTGCATGCATAGTATCTCTCAGCCCAGTGCAAGTCAGCCTGCCAGCAGGGAGGAGGTTTCTAGGTCAGATCCAGGATGGTTCTCTATGGACCATTGCCAACCTGTGCTTCGTTTCTTCAGCACTTGAGCTTGTGTTTGGTTTTGTGTGTGCCTGTAAGTGTTAGTGGTTATCGTTGGGTGTCTTCAATCACTTTCTACCTTGTTTTCTGAGACAGTCTCTTATGAGCTTGAAGATAGCTTGTTCGGTTAGGCGGGCTGGCCAGTGAGACTCATGGGTCCATCTGTGTCCACTGTCTCAACACTGGGATGACAAGCCTATGCTACCATATCTGGCTTTTTTCCATGAGTGCTGGAGATGGGACCAGGTTCTCATGCTGTCCCATTATTTATTTATTTATTTATTATTTTGGCTTTAAGGAGGGCTTTGTCTCCACCTCTCACGCAGGAGAGCGCTAACTATGATGGGTTCCCATCGGAAAGAATGCTAGTTGTGAACTTTAAGTAAAATGGGGTACAATAAGATTTTTTTCATGTGTGGTGGCAATGCCTGTTACCCCAGCGGAAAGGCTAAAGCAGAAGGACCAAGAGTTGCAGGACAGCCTGGGATACACAGTGAGATCCTGTCTGAATTAAACAAACCAACCAAGGGTCTGAAATAGCCCAGCCACTAAAATTGCTTCTTGTGCAAGCAAGCAAAGCCACATAAAGCCTGGGTGTGGTGGTGTGTGCCTGTGATCCCAGTCCCAGGGACAGAGAGACAGGTGGATCCCTGGGGCTCAGTTTTCTACCAGTCTGCCCAAATCGGTGAGCCCCAGTGTGAGACCCTGTCCTAAAGGAGGTGGTGGCCTTCCTGAAGATGACACTGGAGGTTGTCCCCTGGACTCTGCACACAGGAACACATTTGTAAGCACACTTTTTTTTTTAAGGAAGAAAAATGACTGAAGTGATAGTGACCATAAAGGGCTGGTTTGGGTGGTGTCATGTCTCCAAAGTGAGCAATTTGGATGGAGGCTGGATAGGGGACAGAAAAAGTGGTCCAGAGCTCCTGAGATGACTCAGTGGGTAAAGGCACTTACTTCTGAACTGATCCCCAGGGACTCCCAAAATAGGAGAGAACTGACCCCAGCACTTTGTCTTCTGATTTCCATGGGCTCTGATCTGCAAGTAAATATATTTTTTTTGTGTTGTTGTTGTTTGAGACAGGGTTTCACTGTGTAGCTCTGGCTGTCCTAGAACTTGCTCTGTAGAACTGGTTGGCCTCCAACTCACAGATCTGCCTGCCTCTGCCTCCTGAGTGCTGGGATCAAAAGCATGAGCTACCACCACACCTGCGGAAATAAATGTTGAAAAATAAAAATAAGAAAGTGTCCCAGAAGGACTGACCCTCATGCCTGGCTTGGAATACTACCTGCACCCCCTACTTTCACGGTGACTTTGGATGAGTCACCTCACCGCTGGTGCCTAAGTTCCCTCTCTGCTGAGCAGCGCCGGTCTTTATAACTGTCTCCTAAGATCAGAGGTGTTCCATCAAGCTTCAGGCTGCTGGTACCCAGCCGTTCTGCACATGTAAGTCTGACTACCGTGATTTGGGGAGTGTTTTCTGAGGATATGCAGAGGTAAAGACCCGGTTTCTGACCCAGAGGCACTTCTACCTCTACAGCAGCTGGCCTGTTAAATCCTACCCGGACCAAGAGTCTTAAGAATCCCCGACCTTCGGGGGCGGGGGTGGGGGCGGAATCTTTGTCCAGCCCTCAGAATTACTCATCTTTTAATCTCTCTGCAGGCTAGTGAGTCTCTAAATCTTCCTGAATTTACTTTTCCTGCCTTTTTCGAGCAGGGAAGTGGGATGCAGGGCTTGGGGGGTGGGGTGGGGGATGACTGAGAGCAGAGCGTCACTAGTGGAGGTCAGGTTGCAAGGAATGCCTCCCTACTCTGCCTGCAGGATCGGGTCCTCTGGACCATCCCGGCAGAGTCTCAGGTTTCAGGGAGTCCTCCACTGCAGTAATCCATCCAAGCAGTTCAGGGCGCCAGGCTCAGAAATGGGTCTTCCGCACCGCCTCTGCCCTCAGGCAGTGTGTGTGAGGCCTCAGTTCCCACCTTTGAAGTGAGTTGGGATTTTGCGCTGAGGAAGCTTCGGGTTTTTTGGAATTAGGTATGGAAACCATCCGATGAGACCTGAAAAATAAGGATGAGTATAAATGGGATAAAAAAAAAAGCAGGCCAGGTAGCATCAAAGAGGCTGCTGCCCTCTCCAACCAGGTGAGAATTGCGCTCACCAGTTTCAGCCTGCATGCCCAGCATCCTCCGCTGGGCGATGAAAGCCTTTTGACGATGTTTCCTGTCATCTGCCAACTCCAGCAGAATTAAGGCCACCTGCAGGACCTGGAGATGTGCTTCAGTAGGTAGAGTGCCTGCCTGGTGTGTGTGAGGCCAGTACCTTGTAAACTGGCCATGACCATGGCGGTACAGGTCTGTAATTACCTACCGGCTTAGCAGGTGGAAGCAGGAGGGTCACTAGCTTGAGGCCAGCTTGAGCTACGTGGTGGAAACCTGTTTTTAAAGAAAGAAAAGAAAACAAGAGCCAGGTGGGGGGGATATGTTTTGCAAACTGCAACCTCAGCACTTTTGAGGCAGAGGCAGGAGAATCAGGAGTTGAACTAAACCTTGGCTACGCAGTGAGTCTGAGGCCAATCCTGGGCTTCAGGACCCTAGCTCAAAACCCAAAACATAGGCTGAGAAATGACTCAGCAAGTAACATGAACATGCTTGCCTAAGTACCTGAGCTTGGATCCCTGGACCCAAAACAAAATGAAAACACACAAAGCCAGATGTGGTTGCCTCTGTAAGCCCAGTGCAGCTGGCACAATGATCTGGTGTCCAGCCAGGTTTTGCTTTGTTTTGTTTTTCAGAACAGGGTTTCTCTGTGTAATCCTGGCTGTCCAGAAACTCGCTCTGTAGACCAGGCTGGTCTCAGACTCACAGAGATCCATGCCTCTGCCTCCCGAGTGCTGGGAGTAAGGCGAGTTCTGCGTTTACTGAGAGACCCTATTGGAACAATATGGTGGAAAGGGTTGTGAAAAAAAAAAGCAGTCAGGGGCGGTGCTTGGTATTAGGGAGACACCTGTTTTGACCTCTAGTCTCCACATTTGTTTGCAAACCCACACAAATACATACCTAATACTTTTTTTTCTTTTTCTTCCTTCCTTCCTTTCTTTCTTTCCTGATTTTCGAGACAGGGTTTCTCTGTAGCTTTTGGTTCCTGTCCTAGAACTAGCTCTTGTACACCAGGCTGTCCTTGAACTTACAGAGATCCTCCTGCCTCTGCCTCCTGAGTTCTGGGATTAAAGGCGTGCGCCACCACCACCCGGCCTAATACCTTTTTTTTATTTTAAAATTTTGATATTTTATGTGTATGAGTGTTTTTGGTCTGCATATATGTCTGTGTACCACATGTATGCCTAGTGCCCATGGAGATCAGAAAATGGCATCTAGTACCCTGGAACTGGCACTACAAATGGTTGTGAACTACCATGTGGGTGCTGGGAATTGAACTCAGGACCTCTGGAAGAGCAGCCAGTGCTCTTAACCTCTGAGCCATCTCTCCAGTGCCCCAATCCTTTTAAGATTCTATTGTGTAACTCTGGGTGGTCTAGAACTTGTAGACAAGGTTGCCTCAAACTTAGATGGGCCACCATGCTCAGCCTTAAAGTCTTTTAAAAAGATGCACCCCCTTCTCTTCCTCTCTCTCTGAAGGGACTTGATTCACAAGAAAAAAAGGGCATCAGTCCCCATTCACAAAAGGTAGCAAACTGGCAGCAGCTCCTGTGACCTTTACCTGAAGCCTCTGGGAGGCACAGCAGAGCTCCTGGTCCTGTGTCCCTGTTATGCCCAAATTCGTGGGTCCCCACGAAAACCAACAAAGGAGATCGAGTCCCATATGTAAAAGCAAAGAGCCTTTATTTTAATCAAGTTTGCAAACTCGGTCTCTCTGCATGTCCAACATATTGGAATATCCGGAGAGCCTCGAGCTCAATGAGAATTGGGTTTTTATAGTAGTAAAGGTGGGGATGAGGGGTCTCTGAGGTTCAGGACCCCTGATTGGCTGACATTTGTCTAGGGGTGTCCTGGTGAAGTGCTGGCAGGTGTTTCTGTTTACAGTGCTTGGAATGCTGAGAATTTCCTTTGAATGGTCTATTCTTGGGTGGGGGGTCAGGTAATCTCGGCCTGCCAGGCATTGTCTCAGGGTAAACTATTGAGACTCCAGACTCCATTTAAATTTACTGATGGCCAGAGACCCAGGTGATAATGGTTGGAGGAAGTAAAGAATTTCCTTTCTGCCCAGACTTAGATTATCATGGCTGGTCCTCACATCCCAACCTCGGTGACTGGGCGATCTCTGGCCAGTTTTCCATTGCCAATGCCATAGATGTATCATGAACCTCAGACCAGTTTTCTTTCTGATTTTGTTGTTGTTTGCTCGTTTAGACAAACACGGTCCTATTGTGCAGCCCTGGCTGGCCTTGAGTTCACAAAGATCCTCCTGCCTCTGCCTCCTAAGGCATCCACCACTGTACCTGGCCAGGCCATCTTTCTTGAAACATAAAATCCCAAGTACGGGCTGGAGAGATGGCTCAGTGGTTAAGAGCATTGCCTGCTCTTCCAAAGGTCCTGAGTTCAATTCCCAGCAACCACATGGTGGCTCACAACCATCTGTAATGAGGTTTGGTGTCCTCTTCTGGCCTGCAGGCATATACACACAGACAGAATACTGTATACATAATAAATAAATAAAATAAAAGAGGAAAGTTTATTACTTGGCCCATGGTTTCAGTCCATAGTTTTTTAAAAAAAAAAAAAAAATCGCAAGTACATGAGGATCTGACTGGAGATGGCTCAGTTGGTAACTGCTTGGGGCCCAAACATGGTGTCAGCCATGGAACCCACATAAAAAGCTGGGGGTGCTGTCATGTGACTGTGATGTTCGTGCCAGGCACATTGAGACAAGAAAATCTCTAGAGTCCGCTGGTCAGCCAGCTTAATTCTAATGGAGAGCCCCCGTTCCAGTGAGAGACCATGCCGAATCCGAACCAAACCAAAGCAAACCAAAAAAACTAAAGCCAGGTCAGCTGAGGAATGACACCCAGGATTAGCCTCTGGCGACTATCTGCACACCTGCACACAAACCCCAGATGTGAAAAGAGTGTTCTTGGCCAATGTCCCAAGCATTCCATCTTTATTAATTCCATTTCCATGGTACTGTTGGCTGTGTGTTTCCTGTCCTGGCCCTCGTGGGAGATGCTGGGGTGTGACCACGTCCAGCCAACGAGTCACGAGTAGAACTTACAGGCAACCTTCCCAGGCTATTGCATTTAACTGACTATAGAAACCTTTCAGAGCTTCAGTCAGCAGTGAGGCAGAATGTTCCAGAAAGTGGCTGCTTCACCGATGCTCAGTGGCTCCCAACACACATGAAGCAGGAGTGGGCAGTTACACTGTAGAGGACAGAACTGATGGGAGGAATAGATGCTGCCCAGGGGCCTGATTAGGCTGGATTACACAGCAAGGGCTGGGCACTTCAGCAATGGCTGTCTGCCCACTGGAGAGGTTGAGAACCCAATAGCTGCTCAGTCCATAGGCTGTGTGCCTTAGCAGTCCCAGTCTGGTGCTGAAGGCCTGGAGGATTCCTGGCAAGCTGCTGGTCTTCAGTCCACATTGCAAGACTGAAGAAGCCGCTTCTGATGGCAGTGGAGGATACAACATCAGAGCAGATGCTCTCACCGCGAAGATGTGCTCACCAACAAGGAGCAAAATCAGACAGGCAAAGCAGCACTGCATCTCCTTCAGAACCTTTTATATCTGGCAAGGAGCAGACAGTGATACCCACTCTGGGGGAAGGCCCAGGAAACCCTCACACCACACAGGCTGTCGATGGTGATGCCCATTCTGGGGAGGGTCCAGGAAACCCTCACACCACACAGGTTGTTGACGGTGACAGCCACTCTGGGGAAGGCCCAGGAAACCCTCATACCACACAGGTTGTTGACGGTGACAGCCACTCTGGGGAAGGCCCAGGAAATCCTCACACCACACAGGCTGTCATTTAGTTGACCTCATCCAATTGAATTGACAGCCAACACTAATCCTGTGGTTTTAAGACATTGAGACACTGGGCTCTTTTGTTTCTGCGGCATAACCTCCTGTCTGAGTTGCTTTTCTATCGTGATGAAACACCAAGGCAACGAACGTGTAGGAGAGTGTTTATGTGGACACCCCAGAGCATTATTATCTGCGATTCAGAGCAGAGGCAGCCAGAACAGGAGTGGAGGGCTCAAACTGTATTCAGGAAGCAGAGAGCAAACCTGCAAAACTGTGAGTCTTAACATACAAAACATGCACCCAATGACATACTTCCTCCAGGAAAGCCACACCTCCCAGTCCTTCACCAGGGGGATCAAGTGCTCAGATGCTACAGCCTATGGGAGACATTCTCATTCAAACCATTGCACTCCACTCCCAGCCCCCAGTCACGTGGCCATCCGACTTCAGAAGTTCCCAGAGACTTCCAGTCTCAGCACTGCTTAAAAGTACAAAGTCTCTTCTGAGACTCAAGGCAATCTCTTAACTGTAACCCCCGTAAAATCAAAAAGCAAATTATACACTTCCAACTTCCAACAACACAGAATATACATTACTATTCCAAAAGCAAAGAAAGGGGACAGGGGAGGAGATGCTGGGCCGAAGCAAGAGCGAAACCCAGCAGAGCAACTCCAAATCCCATAGCCCCATTCATGTCTGATGTCAAAGGGCTTAGCGGTTCCACCCTTCCAGCTTTGCCGACTGCAACACACTTTTCCAGGGCTGGTTTCACTCCCTGTGTGCAGAGAGAGAGAGAGAGAGAGAGAGAGAGAGAGAGAGAGAGAGAGAGAGAGAGAGAGAGAGAGAGAGAGTGTGCAGGTGAGGTTGAAAGCTAGAAGGGGACATTAGGTCCCCTGGAACTGGGGTTACAGGCTGCTTGAAGTAGGTGCTAGAAACTTGGTCCCTCTGAAAGAGCCAGTGCTTGTAACTCTATTTCTCCAAGTGCTCTCTCTTCACCTCCCAACCTTGTTTTTGAGATGGGTCTCTTACTGAACCAAGAGTTCATGGAATTGGCTCAGCTGTTTGGCCAGTGAATCCCAGGGACCCACCTGTCTCGGTTGCCAGCACTGGGACCAAAAGTTTGTGCCACATACTCTTTGCTGGTTTTGGGATTGAACTCAGGTCCATCTGCAAGAGGGGCACTTTGGCAGCTGAGCCATTCATTTCCTAAGGCCCAGAATGATTCTCTTGGAGACAGCATTTTGCTCTGTCTCTTGGGCTAGCCTGGACTGCTTCATTCTCCTGCTTCAGTCTCCCCAGGGCTGGGATGACAAGCACGCCCCCCCCCCCCCCCCCCCATGACAAGCACGAGCCCCCCCCCCCCCGCGGGAGCTTCAGAGCGGCTCTGGTCCCTTCAGTTCTAAGAGACCGCCTCTCCCTTCTGGTGATCCTCCCATCCTCTGATCCCAAACACTTCCCTCTCCAGCCAGGACAGGGGTAGAGCATGCTTTGCTATGTGAACGGGCAAGGCGTGGTGCCCCACAGCTTCGACCTCAGCACTCGGGAGGCAGAGGCAGGCAGATCTCTGTAAATTTGCGACCAACACGAGCCACCTAGTGAGTGTGAGGTCCTAAGGAAACCCTGGACAAGGTTCACTCAGTCCCTGTGGCTCCTCCCAGCACGTCTCACCCCGCCCCCTACCTACCTTAATCTTCTCCAGCCTAGGGGCTGGGCTTCCTTTGTAAGCCAGCCATTTCAGCCACCTGCTCTCTTTGTCTGTTTGCCATCTCCATCTTCTTTTTCTCTCTTGCTCCCTGCCCCACCGCATGGCCGGTTTCAGTATGGACTCTTCCAGATGCCTCTAGCTGTTCTCTTTGCCCTTATTTACAATAAAACTCTTCTCAACAATACCTAGGAGAAGTCATGTCCTCATTATCATTCAGTGAGTTTGAGGCCAGCCAGGGCTACATAATAAGACCCTATTTCAGTGGGGCAGGGGCTGGGGTGGTGGTGGTGAGAATAAGGAGAAGAAGAAAACGAGACAAAGGTGAATGATCCTAAAACCAGATGTGGAAACACGGGGTTCCAGGCTCCTTCAGTCCTTCTTGCCTCTTCCCAGGCTACATTCTGCTAGGTTCTCTGGCCTCTGAGGTCTCAGGCAGTCCTCATCTGCCCTGGCCGAGGGATGTCTGGGAAGAACAGGCAGCCCAGGCTGTAGACTCTAGGGCAGTGTTAGCTCTTCTCGCCCTGAGGAGTTAACGGGACACTTACTCTCGGTTATACGCCAATGGAGCGAATTCGTGCTGCTCTCAGACTTCCACCGCTGCACAGCTGGGTGGTGGCGAGTTTATTTACCTCAGCTGGGAATGTGTGGGCAAGGAGAGCGACCGGTGGAGACCCACCCGAGGACTGGCAGGAGGGGAGGTCGGGGTCTGTGTGCAGATACCTCTGAAGTTCAGAAGAGGCTGTGAGTTCTCCGAACTGGAGTTACAGCCAGTTGTGAACGGCGCTGGTGGTAGGTGCCAAGCTTGGGTCCTCTGAAAGAGCAGAACGTACTCTTAATTTCTGAGCCATCTCTCCAGCCCTAAACCCCATTTTTAACTGGGTTTCTTATTTTTCAGTGTCTGGGTTTTGTTGCTGTTGTTTGAATGTCCTGGACAGTGTCCTCCAGTAGACGGAGAGCTGACAAGTTCTATTCTGTAACCGCCTCTTCCTCAGCTCTCTCTTCCCTCGCTGTACAGAGCATGTTA
Source organism: Dicrostonyx torquatus (assembly GCA_028555095.1). NCBI lineage: Eukaryota > Metazoa > Chordata > Mammalia > Rodentia > Cricetidae > Dicrostonyx > Dicrostonyx torquatus. The sequence goes on along the minus strand of JAQHUG010000547.1, from coordinate 263,683 downwards.
GTTTCATGAGGCCGCGTTTGTCAGTTGTTGGTCTTATATTCTACAGAGTCAGCTGGAAAGTCCTTTCTTGGACCTGTGAGTTTGGGTTTACTCCCAACTTCTTCCTCTGTCAGTTTCAGGGTGAGAAGTCTCATGTTGAAGTTCTTGATGCACTTGGAGTTGAGTTTTGGGCAGAGTGAGAGATTAGAATCTGGTTCCCTTCTACACCTACCCGGTTTGGCCAGCACCACTTCTTAGAGATTCAGTCTTTTTTTTTTTTTTCTTTTTTTTAATTTAAGTCTTTTATTCAATGTGTATTTTTGCCATCTTTGTAAAAAGTCAGGTAGCAGGAGCTGGAGAGATGGCTCAGCGGTTAAGAGCATTGCCTTCTCTTCCAAAGGTCCTGAGTTCAATTCCCAGCAACTACATGGTGGCTCACAACCACCTGTAATGAGGTCTGGTGCCCTCTTCTGGCCTTTAGGGATACACGCAGACAGAATATTGTATACATAACAAATAAATAAATATAAAAAAATTCTTAAAAAGTCAGGTAGCAAAAATGATGGTGTTATTTCAGGGTCCTCCATTCTATTCCATTTCTGTGTGTCTGTTTTTGTGCCAATACCATATTGTTTTTATTATGTGACTCTGTAGTATAATTTAAAATCAGGTGATTCCTCCAGCAATAGTTTGTTTTGTTTTGTTCGTGTTGGATTTGTCTATCATCTTCCCAACCCCAAGATCTCTCTCTATAGCCTTGCTACCCTGGAACTCTCCATACATACCAGACTGGCCTCAAATTCAGAGAGATCCACCTGCCTCTGCCTCCTGGGTGCTAGGATTAGTCATGCACCTCCATGCCCAGCTTATCGTTGGTCTTTTGTGCCTCCATATAAATTTTTGGATTTCTTCTTCTTCTCCTCTGCAAGAGTAGCCGTTTCTCCAGCCCTGGTTTGTGAATAGTTTCTAAGAATTTGTTTCTATGTTCCTCTCTATTTTCTTTGTTGTGGGTGCTGTAGCTTCATCTGGTTTTGGTGTCAGTGCTGCACTGGCTTCATCAGAAGTGTTTGGATTCTCCCTCCTTCTGTTTCCTGGGATAGCTGAGTTGACATCACTGGTTTAGTCCTTTGGGGGTCTGGTTTCTACCAGTAACTCCATCTGCTCATCAGGCTCTTCCCTATTCAGTTGGTTTTTTTTTTTATTATTATTATTACTACTTCAGTCTCATTGCTGGTTATAGGTTGAGTTAAATGATTTATTTCAGGGATGGAGAGGTGGATCTGTGGGTGAGAGAGCTTGCTGATCTTCTGAACAAACCACTTTTAGTCCCCAGTTCTCATGGCTGCCTCCAGAGGTTGTGAAGTCCTCTCTGGCCTCTGGTGGCACCTGCACGCACACACACAACACCTAGAAGTAAAATAAACCTTTAAAATAACATATTTCATCTAAGTTTAATATTAGTGTCATGTGCACTTAGGAATCTTACATTTCTTCTAACTTTTCCAGTTTGGTGAAGTACAAGTTTTTAACGTATGTCCTCACGATTCTCTGAGAGCTCTTGGTGTCCGCTATGATATCTGCCCCCCCATCTCTCAGTTTCTATACACTGGGTCTCCTCTTCCTGTTGGTTAATTTGGCTTACAGTTTGTCATGTGTTGCACTGATTCTTTCTTCCTCATTTTTCTGTTTTGCAACTTTAACCTCAGCCTGACCTCCACTGCTAATGGGTTTGGATACTTCTTTCTTCAAAGCTTTTAGGGACATCGTTAAGTTTTTAATTTCTCAAATTAAAACAAAATTTTATTTATTTATTCATTTATTGTGTGTGGAGGGGGAGAGAGGGAGAGGGAGAGAAGCCATGTGATGGTCTGAGCACAATTTGCAGAAGTCTGTTCTCTTCTACCATGTGGGTCCCAAAGATCCAACTCAGGTCATCAAACTTGGTGGCAGGTGCCATCTTGTCCCTCCACCCCCACTCAAGACAGCATCTCACTGTATAAACTTAGTTGGCCTGGAGCTCACTGTATAAAGACTACCCTAGAACCCATGGGGTCCACCTGCCTCTGCCCCCAAGTGCTGGAGTTAGAGGTGTGCTCATTTTTATGTAGGCGCTTAAGTGCCGTATTCTTTCCTCAGCCATGTCATGCAGATTTTCACAGGCTGGATTTCACTTCCACTCAATTCTAGGAATGTAAAATGTTTCCTTCCTGTACTCTCCAGTGACTCATCGCCTCCCAGTACTGTGTCTTTCTGTGGCAAAGCTTGTGTGCTTCCTGTAGTTCCTCTAACTGTAGCAATGCTTGTGTGTTTCCTGTAGTTCCTAACTGTAGCAATGCTTGTGTGCTTCCTGTAGTTCCTCTAAC
>JAQHUG010000547.1:233514-255794 GCA_028555095.1 Dicrostonyx torquatus | reverse complement strand
GGAGTAGTGGGGTCACACACATGGAGTGTGTAACTGCAGGGTCACAGCAGATGTGGATGTGGGGAGTCGATGGGTAGCAGTGGGGTCACACACATGGAATGTGTAACTGCAGGGTCACAGAGATGTGGGGAGTTATGGGTAGCAATGGGGTCACACACATGGAGTGTGTAACTGCAGGGTCACAGCAGATGTGGGGAGTTATGGGTAGCAGTGGGGTCACACACATGGCGTGTGTAACTGCAGGGTCACAGAGATGCGGGGAGTTATGGGTAGCAATGGGGTCACACACATGAAGTGTGTAACTGTAGGGTCACAGCAGATGCTCTATAAATGTTCAGTCTTCCCACACCCCTCCAAGGCTAGGTCTGCAAATATAACTAAACACCAGAGAACAACAGGGCTTGAAAGCAGGAAGGCCCAGCAGCGGCTCCTGGCTGGAGTGGTTCCCCTAGGAGTCACCCTGTTCCCTCTTAGGCCCTTTCCAGTCCTGCCTTGGTTCCTCCCAGAACCATCTTGCATTTCCCTTAGCCATTGTTTTTACCTTCCTCCCCACAACTTTCCTTCCTCCCCATCTTCCTGTGTTTGGCCCCCGTCTCTCTTTATCCACTCCTCCTGGCTTCCTACTCTGTTTGCCTCAACTGTGAGAAGATTCTGTAGCAACTACAGTCTCTTCCGGTCTCATGGGACTCTGAGATAAGACACTAGAAATCTGATTTGTGGCAATTTGCTTCATTTATGAGTTCTGTGGTGTTTCCCTTTCTCCCCACTGACGCCAGCTTAGCAAGCAGGGGAGGTGGGGGAGAGGGGACTGGATAATGTTGACCATTTAGTATTCGGAACAGGTTGGTACAAAGCCCTAAAAGACAGTGGCCCTGGCTGCAAGCTTTGGGGACAGGTGCTGGCTGGAAGGTGGGCATGAGCACACGTGGCCCAGTAGAGAAGTGCCTAAGGTAGGGAAGGCAGATTGCAGGAACTGGGGAGGCCTGGACCCAGAGGGAAGCAGTTGTGGAGCCAGGGTTCACCTGGCAAGTTCAGGCCAATGGAGAATCTTAACGGTCCTTTCTGTTCCCTCCACCTGCCTGGTGCCTCCCCTGGCTGACTCTAACCTCAAACAAGTGGGCCAGGAGCCAAATGCAGCCTGGAAATCAGTGTCCCCGAACAGGAAATCTAGTGAGCCTGGCTGCAGAACATAGAGTGATCCATCTTCCTTGTCTACCTTACACTCAAACATCCTAGACAGTTTCAGAACTAGGGCACCATTTTCCCTAAAACAGAGGGTGTGCAATAAGTCAACATGTATTAGACACCTACTGCCTACAAGATTTGACAAAGGAAGTCTCTCTCTCTCTCTCTCTCTCTCCCCCTCTTCCTTCCTTCAATTGTTTCTTTTTTAATAACAGGAGAGTCCTACTGTTTTACTGTTTAGCCCAGGCTGGCCTAAGAGAGCCTTCTATCAAGTCTTCCATGTGCTGGGATTAGAGGCCTGCTCCACAGTGCCTGGCTTGGACATACTTTTCTTTTGTATGGGGTATGCAGCAAGGTGAGAGTGGGGTCACAATACCCTTGCCTCATTCTGGCCGATGCAATGAAATGCCACCTAGAAGTGGCTTTCACATTTATCTGTTTTCTTACTTATTATGGGGTGGGATGGACGTGTCTGTGTCACAGAGAATGTGTGGAAGTCAGAGGGCAGCTTCAGGACTCGTGACTTAGGGTTTCTCTTTTCTTTTTCTTCCTTTTTTAGAATTTACTTTTTAAAGATCTTATGTGCATTGGTATTATGCCTGCATGTGTGTCTGTGTCGGATCCTATGGAACTGGAGTTACAGGCAGTTATGAGCTGCCATATAAATGCGGGGAATTGAACCCATGTTCTCTGGAAGAGCAGCCAGTGCTCTTAACCACTGATCCATCTCTACAGTCCTTAATTAGGGTTTCTATTGCTGTGATCAAACACCATGACCAAAAAAAAAAGCTGCGAGGAAAGGGTTTATTTGGCTTACACTTCCATATTGCTGTTCTTCATTGAACTCAAACAGGACAGGAGCCTGGAGGCAGGAGCTGATGCAGAGGCCATGGAGGGGTGCTGCTTACTGGCTTGCTCCCCATGTCTTGCTCAGCCTGCTGTCTTGTAGAACCCGGGACCACCAGCCCAGGGATGGCACCACTCACAGTGGGCTGGGCCCTCCCCTATCAATCACTGATGAAAAGATGCCTTACAATCAGATCTTATGGAGGCATTTTCTCAATGGAGGTCCCCTCTTCTCAGATAACCCCAGCTTGTGTGTCAGGTTGACATAGACCAGCCAGCACAAGTTGCAGGGTCACACCCGGTGAACTGGAGGGTAGGGAGGAGGCTGGTGTGGTTGGAAAGCCTGATGGAGAAACTGGATGAAGGAATGAGCTTACAAAGTGGCCAGGCAGATCGTGCAGGGCTCTGTGGCCAGGGCGGGATCTGGACTTTTGCTGCAGGTGAGGGGTTCTAGGCCTCCCCAGACCTCTTTCTTCTGTAGAAACCGTTTTCACCCTGAGCACTGAAAGCATGGGACATCAGATGGGGTCACCAGTTTGAATTGCACGGTTCCTGTGGGTACGACCAAGTCATACAAGTCCTTAATGGGGACAGCAGCACAGTGAACCTGCTGAGTGCTGCAGAGAGAGGAACCCTTCCTTTCCGTCTTTGAAAACAGAGAAAGAACCAGGAACCAAGAAGTGAATTAGCAGGTCCATAGTGGGCACTAGAGAAACACAAGTTTGAACCATATTTTCCACCTGTAGGGGGCAGAATTCTCTCTCAGGCACCTGAAGAAGTAGGGAAGGAATCTTCTGCTGAACTTTGAGGAAGGGTTTACTTCTGCCAGTTGACCCCAGCTGCGTGACACCCCAGCCCGGTGACACCTTGCGGGAAATCTGACCTCCAGAACACCACAATGACTAGACAATAATGATTCAGCTCAACTTCAAATGCCAAGTCCGTAAACCGGATGAGGGGCACAGCCTGTAATCCAGCACTCAGGATGCAGAGGCACGCGGACAGCCTGTTTGAGGACCGCCTGGAATACAAAGCAAATTCCAGGGCTACATAGTTAGACTGTCTTAAATGGGGAAGGAGGCTGGAAAGATGGTCCAGTGGTTAAGAGAAAGAAAACCGAGTGCTTTTCTAGAGGACCTGGGTTCAATTCCAAGCATCCACATGACAACTAACAACGGTAGTAGCTACAGTTCCAGGGGATCTGATGTTTTTCTTCCGGCCTCTGAGGGTACGGCATGCATGTAGCGCACAGACATAAAGACAAACCAAACACCCACACACATAAAAATAAATGAATAAATCTCTAGAAAGAAAGTTTAAAACAAGCTATCTGTGCAATGGCAGCAGGGGATCTGGTGATGTTGCCATCAGGTGGCGCTGGGCTGGAGTGGGGCATTTCTGAGAAGAGGGCGTGGCCTGCGCCAGTGTCCACGAGCGCCCTCTGGCGTCGGTGAGAACACATGCCAAGGCGTAGATGGCACTAGAAACCAGGACGGGCACGCAGAGGCAACAGCACTGCACAGTCCAGGTGGATGATGGAGAGCTGCGAAGTGAGAGGCGTGGGGACTGCGCCAGGTGCACAGGCAGGAAGCGGGAGGTGGGTAAAATGTGAACTCGAACTTTCAAGGATCCCCTCAAAGGCGCCGGGCTGTAACTCTGGTGCAGAATCCTCACCTAGTAAAGGAGGATCTGGACCGCAATCAGTGCTGTGAATGAGGAAAAACAAAAAAACAAAAACCGGGTTTTTTTTTTTAATTCCAGTCTTGGAAACTTCTTTCTCCTCTGTTTTCTCCAGCTCCTTCGCATCTCGCCATAGCCATCCTAGGATGCCAACATACCCAGAGCTGTAGGAAAGTGGGCGAGAACTGAATCACTGAGCCACACACTCACATTGGAGCCTCGGTGGGTTCTGTACAGCAAGCAGTGCAGCGTCCCAACTCTTCGTCTTGGCTTTGGTAAGTATGTGTGTGTGCATGTTGTACGTGTGTGTGTGTACATGTTGTATGTATGTGTGGATGTTGTATGTGTGTGTGGATGTTGTATGTGCGTGTGCATGTTGTGTGTGTGTGTGTGTGTGTAGGAGGGTCTGCACACATACATGCAGAGGTCAGAGGAGGAGGTTGTGTGGTTTGTTCTGCCAGTGTCTGAGCAATCCTTTGGGACAGGATCTCTCAATGAATCTGGAGCTAGGCTGACAGACAGCCAACCCTATGATCATCCCTTCTCTGTCTCTGAGAAAGGCTGGGTTACAGCATTATGACAGATTGGGAGCTATAAAAAACAAGAGCTCCAGTGGAGTACTAATGGGGTTTGAAGAGTCCACATTTAGGGGTGCTCAACTCCAATGAGAAGCCCCCAGTGCTCTGCACTGGCTGTTCCTCTGACATCCACAACACCCCAGTGCTGCTGCTGGGTGACATTTGCTTCCTCTGGAGGTGTCTGCCACCACCCACATCTACCAAGAAGGCAGAGCAGGAAATTCCCTGCATCAACAATGTAGTGAGAGCCCATCTTATTTAAAAACAAAAAAAGTCTCCTCTCCGGTGACAGCACATTGTTTGTTCCACAGCGCCCTGGGGCCTTCACCGTCACTTCCTATATGTCTTATAAAGGAAAACATTTAGTTGGGGCTGGCTGGCAGTTCATCACAGGGGAAGCATGATGGCATGCGGGCAGGCATGGTTCTGGAGAGGTAGCTCAGAGTTCGACTTCTGGATCCTCAGGCAGCAAAAAAAGACTGCTACCCTGGGCCTGGCTTGAGCTTCTGAGCCCTCAATCCCATCCCCAGGGACACACTTCCACCAGTAAGGGCACAGCTACTCCAACAAAGCCACCTCCTAATAATGTTCCTCCCTATGAGCCTAAGAAGGCCATTTTCATTCAGACCACCACACTATACATGTTTGGTACTGTCCATCAGTCTGTCCACTGGAGTGAACCCAGGACAGATTTACTCTGTCCATCGCAACTTTGTATGATACTAAGATTCAGGGAATATTTGAGTGACTGAGTGATTGAATCCACCTGATTCCTCCCTCTTGGCTCTTTTGATGGGGAGTGTGTCACGGACAAGAGCAGATACCTGTCTAGTCCACTTTTTGTGTGTGTGGAAAGGTTCACACACCAGGAACTGAATTGCCATAGAGTGTGTAGCAGTTGTGGTAGTGCACACTGGCACACTGAGACAAAATGGTCCCTGGAGCCCAGCAGCTTGAGGTGAGCCTGAGTCACAGAGAGCCCCAAATCAATTTTGTGTGGCACATGTGAGCCACACCCACCTGTGGAGCCCAGAGGACAACCTCAGGCATGAGTCTGTTTGAGGTAGGGTCTCAGGTTCACTACTTCACACACCAGGTTGTCTGGGCTGTGAACCTCTGCACTCTCCTGCCTCCAACCAGCACCTTGCCTCAGGAGCCCTGGGGCTTCAGACACACACACTATCACATCTGTTTCACAAGGGTTCAGGAGATCTGAACTCGGGTCCTCACAATTGTGCGGCAGGCATTTCACCCAGAGCCATCTCCCCAGCTCATTATATAGTAACAGAGGCTGGGGAGATGACCCAGTGAGAAAGGGGCTTCCATGAAGATCGAGTGTGAGCCTGTAACCCCAGCTCTGGGGAGCAGACAGGAGGATCTTTGGGGCTCACTGGTCAGCCAGTCTAGCCATTTAGTGAGAAACCCTGTTTCTAAAAAAAAAAGAAAGAAAAAAATGGAGCAGTGACAGAGGAAGATGGCTGTCATGTGACACTATTCCTAGGGACAGAGGAAGATGGCTGTCTAGGGAGATGTGAGCGGTATATGAGAAGCAGGTGGTGGCAGACCAAAGTACAATGTCACCAAAGTAAAACTGGGTGACCCAGCTTGTTTCTGGGGTTATTTCTAGGAGCAGAAATGACTCAAAAACACATTACCAAGGCACACCCAGTACGGGTGGCGTCTCAGGGAGGCTCTAGCTATCTCCACGGGTGGGAGAGGGCCTTTTCCAGGCTGCTGGTCTGAGCTCCTCTCTTCGGTTCTTACAGTTTGTGCCTGCTTGGGAAGGGATGCCCTAGTGGGTCTGGTCAGTTTGGGGGACTTCTGAAGGTCGTTCCCTCCCTGAACTTAAGGAGCTTCCCTGCAGGATGGGCTATTTCACCTCCCTTTGACATCCTGCATCTCAGGGGGCTGGAGAGATGGCTCAGTGGTTAAGATCACCTACCATTATTATTCCAGAGGACCTGGGTTCTGCTCCCAGCACCTATATGGTGGGTAAGAACTGTCTGTAACTTCAGTTTCAGGGGTACCCTATGCCCTCTCTGGCCTCTGAGGGAATGCCATGAATATGATGCATGCATAGAATGCAAAGAATAAAAACAAACAAAGCTTTCTAAAGAAAAAGAATGCCCTGTGCCTCAATACTCTTCCTGAAAGTGGGTAGTGCTACACAGCAAACACAGTGCCAGCCTCTGGGCTACATGCGTGCACACTATCTTTTTAAGTGTGTTTGTACAACCTGGGGGTTGGTTCTTTCCATCTACCATATGGATCTCTGGAATCACACTCAGGTCATCAGTCTTGGCCACACGCACCGTGACCACTGAGCCATCTCACCAGGTGCTCACAAACGTTTTAAAAGTAATAGTAAGATAAAATAAATAGGGATCCGTTTGGGCACCGGTGACATCTACCATGCTGTGATGATGGCCTCTGTCTAATCGGGAGCTTGTTCCTCCTCCCAGAAGGAGCTCCTATCTATCTGCAGTCCTTCCTCATCCCTTAGTATTGCTAGGGTCCCCTGAGTTGTACCCCCATCTCTGTCTCTGCAGGTTGTCTGGTCCTTGCATCCCATGCACCGAGGGATCATGCCCTGTGACCTTTGCCCTTGACTGCTGAAGGCTCATCCCTGTCAAGGACTGTGAAGTGCTTCTTCCCATTTCGTGGCCGAGTAATATTCCACTGTTTGCTGGTCACTGGTGTGTATCTGTCCTCCGATGCCTTACCCTTTCTGAATAGATCTGTAAGACTTCCCATCCTCTGGGTAGACACAGGCTGTGGTCAGGGGAACAGATGACATCACTGTTTGCACACCTGTGCAGTGAGCGGTCTGCAAGACTGTTCTTGGCAGTCTGTCCTTGTGAGCCATCGCCTGGGTTCAGGATGCTGGAAATTTTGTAAAGACCAACCCCAATGGGAATAGATGTCTCCTGGCTCAGGACTCCCCAGCCAAGGGATGAGCCCGGTCCTCCTACCCCTCAGAGCCTCCTGGTTTGCTTTGCATGCCCCCATCGTGGGGAACCATCTCCTAGTCCCCCTCCTCTCTCTCCAGCACAGTAACTATTTTTGTTTCTCCTTCTTATTAAATCTCCGTCCGCAAACAGCAGCCCTGCCTTTCCCTCCCCTTCAGAGCCGCTCAGATTCACCCGCGCTTTATTAACAGATTTTTATAAAGAGGAAGGAAAAGCAAAGAAAAACCCTCAGCTGCACCCACAACACGTGCTCCCACTTTACTCGGGGCTTGAGGCTGAAGATGCACCCTGGAGTTTTAACTCTGCCCTTGGCACAGGCTGGTGTGTTGAGCCTCCCATCCAATCAGAGAAGTGCTGGGGAACTGGAGGGCAAGGCTGGGCCTCCTGGGACTGTACCCCAGCAAGGAGCTTGTTCTAAATTGGAAAGTTGAGGAAGAGGGAAAAGATGGGAGATGTGATCCGGTTGATATACCCAACGTTCACCAAGTCCTGGAAAAACTGGGCGTGTCAGTCCAAGCCTTCATCACAGCACGGGGGAGGCCGGAAGATCAGAAATTTGGAGTGTGATGTTTTACGCTTTTGGCTTTTTGGGGGGTCCACCACCCAGCTCCCAAATAAACCACATATGGATGTTTATTCTTATTTATTAATGCCTGGCCTTAGCTTGGCTTGTTTCTAGCCAGCTTTTCTTAATTAAATTATCCCATCTACCTTTTGTCTCTGGGTTTTTTCCTTTTCTTACTTCTGTAATCTTACTTTCACTCTTACACTGTGGCTGGCTGGGTGACCAGGTGGCTGACTGCTATAGTAATCTCTCCTTTTCTTGCTCCTCCTCCTCTTCCAGATTTCTCCTTCTATTTATACTCTGTCCTCCAGCCCCGCCTATGTCTATCTTCTGCCTCGCTATTGGCCGTTCAGCTCTTCATTAGACCATCAGGTGTTTTAGACAAAGAACCACAGCTTTGTAGAATTAAACAAATATAGCATAAACAAAAGTAACACACCTTAAAATAATATTCCCCAACAGGAGTTCAAGGTCAGCCTGCGTTGCTTGAGGCTTTATCTCAAAAAAACCAAAGAAGTGCTGAGCCATTGTGATAGCTTAGGGGATCAAGGCACTCGTGACCAAGCCTGACAGACACACAGGCTGGAAGGAGAAAACCATATTCTGTGAGATGCTCTCTGGCTTCCACATGAGCGTCACGACATAGGCTCACGTGTGCACACACACTAAACAAAAAATACATATTCAAATAAATGTGGAAGCTTTTTAAAGAGGTGGCTGGAGGTCCTGCTGCACCCTCCCCCACCACACTTGGTACAGAGGCTTGGGGCAGAGATGGCCTCCACAGTGGACTTACATGTGGGACCCCCACCACACCCTGGATCTGCTGGGCCTCTCTCCCTTTTGCATGGCTGGCCGGCTCACGAAAAGGTTCTAGGCTCCTGGACTCCTCTTCTAGGTTAGCCAGGAGACTGGAGTCCCAGGACTGCCCCAGAGAGTGGAGGGCAGGCTCTTTACTAGTACCCTTGGGGCAGCCCCCTCCCCAAATTTATTTGTGGCAGTCACCATAGCAAAGTCTCAGATGCACTTTATTTCCTTGGGATACAGGATGGGGGAGGGGCGCCCTCCCTCCCTGGCTGCCCATCTGGGTAGCACATTAGAACGTATGCTTTACCCGCACTGGACAAAGGCAGGAAGGACATAGCCTTGTGGCTTTTGCCTTTATAAACCACCTGACTAACAAAATTCACAGCCATTCTCTGGGAGTCCCAGGTATGGGCCTGGCCAGTGTTCATTGTCCTGGCCAGTATCTAATAAAGCTTGCTTCAGATTTGGCCGAAAAACTGTGGTAGTGGTCTTACTCTTGCCCAGTGGCATTAACAGATGACCCCACCCACCATGGACTGGGTTAATTAAAATAATGCCATCCAGATTTGCGTACAGCCTGACCTTAGGGAGGCATTTTCTCAGTTGGGATTCCCTTCTCTCAGATGACTCTGCCTGTGTTAAGCTGACATGAAATTAGCCAGCACAGTGCGTGTGGAGGTCAGAGGGCATGGCGCCATCCACATCCACCTGGGTCCTGGGTTTCAGGGATCAAACTCAGGTGTTTAGAATTGAAGTTGGCAGACTTGCTGGGCAAGTAAAAGTACTTTACTGACTGAGCCAGCAAATCACAGTCTGGATGGGAACCTCAAGTCATGCTGCCTGTTCTCAGGATCTGTGTCCCATGACCAGGCCTGCACTAGCCTGCAGAAGGATGAGGGACTTGGATCAGAACCCTGCTGTAGGCCACCCCACAGCCATCAGAGTCCCACAAGTGAGAAGGAGCCTGGTGGAGGGAGAGGGAAGAGTCCTAGGTCTCACGACTCCACACGACACAGACTTTGGAACAGAGTTACTGCTAGTTATCCGGAGCCACTAGCCTTCATGTTGTCAGGCAGTGTCATGGGCAGTAGGTAATTGGTTAGTCTCTGACAGGGATGGGTAGCTTTGCAGCATTCAGGGCCTGGGGACTTTCTCAAACTTTTCCCATTTTCTGCCCCTCAGTATGTTTCTGATACGCTCTCGCTGCTACCCTTCCTGCAGCTAAAGCAGCCTAGCCTCCTGGCTAATGCATAGTTTTCAAGCTCCATCCCACCCAAAGGCCCTTGCACCTGCAAGTCTGAGCTATAAAAACTAGACCTTAAAAAACAAAACAAAACAAATGGAAATAAACACAAAGGGCCCTCTTCAATAGATCCTGTCACTGTTTCATGGGGATACCTGTTTGTTTTATCATAGTGTTAGAATCGGGCATGGGGTCCCCAGAACATGACCACATAATACAAAGTATTTTGGCATGCCAAAAAATTTTGCTTCTGCAAGGGGGCACATAGCCAAGCCAAGCAGGCAAACCTACCTAGCAGGAGTCCTGCTGGTATTTTCTTCCTAACACAAAGAGGTTCTGACCTAGGCTGTCAGGGTGGCCTCACACTCTTACGTGGCTGGCTTACTCAAAGTTCTGCAGCTGAAAAGCAGAGTGTAATTTTTGAGAACAGTACTCAACCTTGAGCACATGTTTTTGATTTCAAGAAGAACTGACGGGAGGAATCCGGAGTTCTCGCAAGTGGCTTCTTTGCAATTAAAAAAATCGTTTGTTTTATGTGTATGTCTGGCATGGATATCTGTATGTATGTGTGCCATATATGTGCTTGGTGTGTTGGAGGCCAGAAGAGGGCACTGGGTCCTCCTGGCCCTGGAGTTCCAGGCCACTGTGAGCCACTATGTGGGAGCGTGGAGATGGATCTAAGTCCCCTGGAAAGAGCAGTCAGTGCTCTTAGTCATGGAACCATTTCTTCAACTGCAATTTCTTTAATAGAGTGCTGTCTTATTTAACCATTTGATAGAAGAAAAAAAAAAAACTAGTACATTTTGTCATTATTTCCCACAATGGAAAACCCTACAGTTGGGGCAGAGAAGTTGGATTCCCCAAACATCACTAAACACACCTGAACTCAGGCGACATAGCCCAGCAGAAACAAACAAACAAACATTGCTCAGGGCAAAGAAATCTCCCTGTGATGAAAGGCTGCTCTGATGCCCTAGTGGAGAGTAGATGGTCTGCATCCCTGAGTCATGGTCCACCCTCATCCCCTGCCCCTCCATGGACAAGATGGGGGCAGCAAAAACAGATATTAACTCTTTAAAGGGGCTGGCACCACTTTGCTTTGAAAGAATGTTCAAATTCAGACATTTCTCTTATTATCTTCTGCCGAGGGAAAAAATTAATAACACAGTGCAGCATAAAATACTAAATTAAAGGCATTTTGGAACCAGCAATTATTTCATAAGCTTCTCCTTTATTGCCACGCTAATGTGCCTAATTGCTGTCTTAATGAGGACATTAATTTCTGGCTAATGTGATGTTATTATAGAAATTGCAGTCAATCTCTTAAAAGGGGGAAAGTGCTAGAAATCTGTCCCGAGAGGCACAGGATCCGGTCACCCCAAGGCGGAGGTAGAGATGGCGGGAGAACCCAGGCACAACAGACAGAAGAGGGGGACTGTGCTGGGAGTGGGCAGCCAGCAACACCACTGACTGAGACCGCTGCTGTCATGCTGGGGACCCAGAAACCACAATGAATAGAAGAAAGCATGAGCGTGGCTGTGGAGGTGCGGTGGTGCGGTGGTGGCCGCACCTTGAGCGCTGCACGAGACTGACGCGCAGCCACTGCTTTGGTGGTGTGACTGCAGCATCGATTGCCGCGACGTTCGCTTCGCGTTCTTCTCATCCCTTCAGTGGAGAAGGAGAGGCACAGAGAGGTTAAATCACTTACCCCAAATCACACGGGAATGTGCGCTGGAGATGGGATTAGATCCTTAGCCCATCAGGTTTAACTACGGAGTTATGCAATCTCTCATCTGAACCTTGACGAGATGGACAATAGTGAGTCAAGAGGAAGAGGGCAGAGCATGTGTGGAATTCCGAGTTTCCTCCCAGAATGAATGAATGAGTGAATGAATGAACGAATACCTAAAATTCCAATACACAGCTTGAGGCACTGCTCCGAGCTAGAGCTGGGGAGAGTCGCCCCTCACACAGGAGGTAGGATGACTGTCTGTGGAGAAGGACTAAAGTCCGCAGATGAGAACTCCCTGACCCGAAAGGGAGAACAAAGGCAGGGTTTCTCTGAACAGTCCTGGCTGCCCTGGAACTCATTTTTTAGACCGGGATGACCTAAAACTCACAGAGATCCACCTGCCTCTGCCCCTCAAATGCTGGGATTAAAGGTGCGCACCACCATACCCTGCCATAGTTGGGATCTTAAGAGATGGGAGCAGAAGAAACAACAACAACAAATAATAAATAAATAATAAAATCAGAAGTTCAGATCTGCTGGGGCAGCTGTGGTTACCAAGACCCGAAACACTGAATAAAACCTCTGCTTTACTGAGGTACTGATGCTGGTCAGCTGGGACTGGGAAATTAGCAGTAATTAAGAAGAGACCAGTATCATTGAGGCAAAATCTCTGGGAGGTGTTTCCGTGTAGTCAGCACACACACTGTGGTTCAGAGTGGGGCCAAGACTATATCTCAGGCTGGTAATGTGTGAGTCTCTCATGTAGTACTGTGGAAGGTAACCGAGGCTCGGTCCCATGAGAGGTAATTGGTTAGGCACAGCCTCAGCAGTAGGGAAAGTCCAGGACTGGCGTAGTCATGGAAAGAAGCCAAGGGTTGGTCCGTGTGGCAGGCTCAGGATCCAGGAGAGACCGTTGGTGAAGGCGCAGCCCAGGTGCCGTAGAGACACCAGCATTTTGGAGATGTTAGGACCATAGCACACCCTCTCAGCACACTCGCAGGTGCAGGGTGTAGGTGGCCTACAAGCTGCGTGTGCTGTGAATGGCAAAGCCACGGAAGTGTCGGTGCCAAGGCCTGGGTTTCAGAAGATGGGAATGGGTCTATAAGATGCTAGGCTTTGCTTCACTTTGATTGTGTCTTACCCTGATTTCCCCCTCTGAGAGTAAGAAAGTATTTATTTTACAGGAACCTACAGTTATGAGACCTTGGACATGTTAGAGAGACTTTGAACTTTCAAAGAGACTGAAGATGGGCTTTGAATTTACAAGAGGTTTATAATTTGATTGTTTTAGAGAGACTGAACTTTTAAAGTGAAGTTTTAAAGAGTGGGATTTTTAAAAGTTGGGATATTTTATTTATACTGTGATACTGATATTAATACAAGATATTGGGGATAAGCAAGAAAGGAAAGGTTATTGCATAACAACAATGTATCAACTTCACAGAAGCTTGAGGTATTTGGGAAGACAGGACCTTAACCGAGAAAATGCCCCACCAAATTGGCCTGTGGGCAAGCTTATGGAATATTTTCTTTTCTCTCTCTCTCTTGTTCTTTTTGTGTATTTTTTGAGACAGGGTTTCTCTGTGTAGCTTTGGAGCCTGTCTTGGAACTAGCTCTGTTTACCAGGCTGGCCTTGAACTCACAGAGATCTGCCTGCCTCTGCCTCCTAAGTGCTGGGGTTAAATGTGTGCACCACCACTGCCCATCTCTGGAATATTTTCTTGATTAATGATTGACACAGGTAGTCCTATGTCACAAGGATCAGTTGCCATCCCTGGGCTGGTGGTCCTTGGTTGTAGAGGAAAGCAGGCTGAGCAAGCCATGGAGAGCACCCTTCTGTGGGGCTCACGGTTCCAGAGGGCTAGGGCCCATGACCATCATGGTAGGGAACATGGCAGCAGTCAGTCTGGCACAGTGTTAGACCAGTAACTGAGAGCCTGCATCTTGAGATGTAGAGAGAGCTAACTGGAAATGGTATGAGTTTCAAAACCTACCTCTCGTGACACACTTCCTCCAACAAGGCCATACCTCCTGATCCTTCCCAAACAGTTCCACCAACTGGGGACCAAGTATTCAAACATATGAGGCACTTAGACATCCAGACACAAAATCTCTTCATGCTGAAATGTTGAGTACCTCGTGCTGTGTAGTGAACATTAAAAATCCAATGGCTTGTGAAGCTCACTCTTGCATTGCTGTGGGGAATATTATTTTAAGGTGTGTTACATTTGTTTATGCTGTGGAATATTGTTTAATGATGAAAAGATATGTTGCATTTGTCTAACTCTATGAAGCTGTGTTACTTTGCCTGTCTAAAACACCTGATTGGTCTAATAAAGAGCTGAACAGCCAATAGCAAGAAAGGAAAAAGGATAGGCCGGGATGGCAGGCAGAAAGAACAAATAGGAGAAATCGGGAGAGAAGATCAAGGAGCAAGAAAAGGGGCCCGCCTCCCAGCCACATAGAAGACATGGAATAAGAAGAAAAGAAAAAAATATACAGAAATAGAGAAAGGTAAAAGCCCAGGCAAAAGGTAGACAGGATAATTTAAGTTAAGAAAATTTGGCAAGAAACAAGCCAGCTTGTTTCTTTCATAAGAAAGAATAGGTCTCCATGTGATTTATTTAGGAGCTGGTTGGTGGACCCCCAATGAGCAAAGAGCCAAAAGAGTAAAAAACAACAACTATATACCACAGTCAGATTGAAAATCACAAGCAGCATCCTTTTAAGTTGGTGTCCATCTGCAGGGGGAAGGACTATTTTTTTTAAATATTTATTTATTATATATACAATATTCTGTCTGTGTGTATGTCTGCAGGCCAGGAGAGGGCGCCAGACCTCATTACAGATGGTTGTGAGCCACCATGTGGTTGCCGGGAATTGAACTCAGGACCTTTGGAAGAGCAGGCAATGCTCTTAACCACTGAGCCATCTCTCCAGCCCAGAAGGGCTATTTTTTTAAGGAACTGGCTGCACAATGCTGGAACTTGCTAAGTCATGACTCTGCAGGGTAGACCCAGGGAGGAGCGGCTGCATTTTGTATTCAAAGGTAGTTAGTCAGCTCCTCATACAGAGAGGATCCATTGTGTTCTATTAAGATCTCACTGACTGGATGGATCTCATCTGCTCAATTCACAGTGTTCAATGTCAGGGCCTGGGAATGGCTCAGCCGGAGTGTGTGCTGTGTGAGCATAAGTTAGTAAGGGAGGTGGAAACAGGACAACCCAGAAAAATCCTTGGGCCAGCTAGTCTGACCGTAACAGTCAAGACACCTTGTCCGAGACAAAGTAGAAGGCAAAACCTACAACTAACATTGTCCTTTGACCTCGGAAAGAGTGCCATGGCGTGTGCATGTCAGGGGCACAGACACATATACGCACATATCGAGAGAGAAGGACAGACAGACAGACAGAGACAGTGTGCGCCAGTTCCCAATTCCAGCATTAATCTTACCCACTAAAAACAGCTTCCCTGAAACATCCTGAAAAATGTTTCACCAAGCATCTAGACACATGGCCCAGCAAAGCAGATGCAGTCACTGTTCTGTGTGCATGTGTAGACGTGTGGATGGGGGTTTTTGCATGAGTGCATGACCATGGGCTTGTGTGTGTGCCTGTGTGTGGCTGCACAAGCATGTGGAGGCCAGAGATCAATGCTGGGGGTCGTCTCTTATCATTCTCCAGCTTGCTCTTTGAGCCAGGGTCTCCCACTGAACCTTGAACTTGTTGATTGACCAGATGACTGGCCCAGAGCTTCAGCGGTCCTGTCTCCCTCTGCCCACCTAGTGCTAGGACCATAGAGCCTGACTTTCCACATGAGTGCTGGGGATTTGAACTCAGGTACTCACGTTGGTTTTAATGAGTGCTATACCCGCTGAGTCACCTTCTCTAGGCTCAGCCCCAAACTCCATTTGCATTCACTGTGGTCTTTGGTCTGGTGCTCTGTGTAAGAATACTGGGCCCACCTCTGGGGTCCCACAAGCTTCTTGGTCTCCCTGCCTGAGGCTTTGCTTTTTCTTAAGGCCGAGTCCTGCCATATAGTGCAGATGGCCCTCACACCCACCGTCCCTGCGCTTCAGCCCCCTGAATGCCCGTCTCACAGACATGCACCACCATACTTGGTCTTAAGGCAGAGAGCTTTGAGTTGACACCTGCTGGAAAGGTTATGTTAGCATTTTTAGAGGTCAGGTACCTCCGTGGTCACCATCAGAACTACAGTTTGCCCAAGGAGTTTGCTGGATGAATTGCCTCCCAGCCTGAACTTTCTACAGTCACCTGGCAAAGTAAGCTTCTTGCATAAACATTGCTACTATCCTTGGGTCTGCTGTGGGGAAGCCCATATTCTACAGGATCCCCTTTAAACCTGTGAACCCTACCAGGTGAGAATGAGACCACAATTTTGAGCCAAATTTGAAGCAGATTTTATTTAACACCGGCCAGAACAATGGATTCTGGCCAGGTCCTCACCCGGGACTCCCAGAGAATGGCATGAATTAACATTAGTCAGTGCTCATAAAGGCAAAACCCTCAAGGTCATCTACTTCCTGTCTTTGTCCAGTTGGGGGTAAACATACATCCTAAGGTACTTCCTGTCTACGTACCTCTTGCCTATGTGTGAGCAAGCACATCCTGTGCAGCCGGGACAACCAACCTTGTTCACTGAAGTGAAAATACGCGGCTTGTTCACCTGAACAACAGCCCTTGGCCGTCCAGGAAGTTGTCTGTCCTTGGGTAAGTGAGGCATACAGCTTAGAGGCATTTTCATTTTATAAATCTCTTAAGCATAGTAATTAAAACTTAAAACATAACTTTAGCCATCACAGAACGCCTCCCACTTCTACAGCAGTCAGGGAGGAGAGGGTGGGAATGAGTGCCCTGCTCAGAGCAGACATTTTCAGGATAAAGTGCAGAGGATCTGACCCCGCAGGGAAGAAGTGTTCTCAACCTCAGTCTCCACTCCCCTCACCATCCAGCCCTGCAGAGATGGAGCCAACAGCACTTGCCCGTCCTCTTCCCCCACACGAGCCGTGGAAGTCCACGCTTGCTGTTTTCCAGTCAATTATATCCCTCAGATGCCACACAGATCCTCACATCCAGGCCGCCCACTCCACTCAGGGAGCCACGGCGTTGGAAAGTGGCCCTAGTGGGGCAGAAGAGCAACAGCTGCCCACAAGCTCACTCCGGGCCCATGGGATATGGCACCTTACTACAGTTCCTGGCTCTTTCGCTTAGGAACCAGAAGGACTTTAACCGGCCGGCTTCATTTAACAAGGCCAGATAGAGCATGATGACTCGGATCTGTTATCCTGACTCTTGTGGTGTAGGAGGGTTCTTCTGTATTTCTGTGCTTTCATTGGTTAAATAAAGAGACTGCCTGGCTTGTAGGATAGATCAGCCTTTAGGTGGGCGGAGTAGACAGAACAGAAGGCTGGGGAGAAGGGAAGACGCCAGATGCCATGATGCTCCTACCCGAGATGGACGCAGATTAGAATCTTCCGGTAAGCCACCACCTCGTGGTGATACACAGATTTCTAGAAATGGGTTAGTTTAAGATGTGAGAGTTAGCCAAGGAAAGGCTAGAGATTATGGGCCTGGCAGTAATTTAATTAATACAATTTTTGTATGGTTATTTCAGGTATAACCTAGTCGCGGCGAGACATAGCCCTCTGCGCCACCTACTACACTCTTGGAAGGCTGAAGCAAGTGGATTTTGAGTTTTAAGTCTCCATGGGCTACATTCATCGTGAGACCCTGTAATGTGTGTGTGTTTGCGTGTGTGTGTGTGTTGAATATGTGGGAGGGTGTTGTCTGTGTATCTTGAGTATGAATCTGTGTTGTATGCATACGGGAGGGTGTGGGGACATGGGGGTGTGCACATGTATGTGAGTTTATGTGGAATGTAGAGGCCAGAGGTATACACCCAGTACCTTCCTTGATTATTTTCCACCTTTTGTTTTGATGTAGGGTCTCTCCACAAATTTGGAGCTCATTGGTTTGGCTATGCTAGCTGGCCAATGAGTTTTGGGGATCCTCCTGTCTCAGCCCCCGCCCCATGCCAGGGCTACTGGCCTGTGATACCACTCCTGGCTTTTATGTGAGCGCTGGGGAACCAAACTCAGGTCCTTATGACAAGGCACACAAGCACAGCCCTGAACCATCTCCCCAGCCCAATGACAAACCCAAGTGCACCCTGGGGGACTGAAGGGTTAACAGGGCTTACTTGCAGGGCATGGCTGAGGGGTTCTGACAGGAGTGTGGGTAACCTGAAGCCACACTGTAGTCTTCATTCAGTGTAGACAGTGGTGTCCCCACAGCTGTGCAGCCCTCTGTCCCTAGTCTTCCCAGCCTTTATTCTCTAGCTCCTCCTTCAGACCTCAAAGTCAGGTACCATTAGGGCAAAACTGCAGGCAGCTGGCTGGGAGGAGGGACTGGATGCTCAGCGAGGATCCGGTGACCCCGCCCACATCCTTCTATTATGAAGGACCATCAGTAGCTAACAGGTTCAGCTGTGACAATATTTTTAAATTTAGATTTATTTATTTTATGTGTGTGAAGTTTTTTTGCTCATATGTATGTATGCATGTTTGTGCAACAAGTGTGTGCCTGGGGTCTAAGGTCAGAAGAGCGGCACCAGATTCCCTGAAACGGAAGTTCCAGATTGTTGTAAGCTGCTGGGAATTGAACCTGGGATCTCTGCAAGAACAACTGTTGAGCCATCTCTCCAGCCCCTGCAATGGTCCTTCTGAAGCAGAAATGGTTGGTCACATGAAGATAGCCATCTATGGCTTAGAGAACAGTACTGTGCCATGCCACCTTAATCAAAGAAGCCGGAGCCAGCTACACATATGGGGTAATGTGACCGGGGTGTGTGCTG
Source organism: Dicrostonyx torquatus (assembly GCA_028555095.1). Taxonomy (NCBI): domain Eukaryota; kingdom Metazoa; phylum Chordata; class Mammalia; order Rodentia; family Cricetidae; genus Dicrostonyx; species Dicrostonyx torquatus. The sequence continues at coordinate 237,316 of JAQHUG010000547.1, read as the reverse complement.
GTCAGCTGCAGGACTTTGTATGTTCCGAGGTTATAGAGAACACGAGATAGTCGTACTATTTTCTACGGTCTGTACAGTCCAGAGAACAAGTTAGCACAGCCACATCTGTACAACATCAAGAGAACTCTACTAAGGAGCCCTGCTAAGAATGACTGCAAGTACTTCTATGGACCACTCATCATGTCCGTGGCATCAGACCCCCTCTTTAAGATACCTCATGAGGCTGCCCTGCTATCTCTCTTCCATGTTAAGAACACACCTAGTTGTGGTAACCCACCAGCATGGGGTACTTCAGCCTGGGGGGGATAAATATAGATATTTTTGAAGATTTATTTTACTTTTAAGTATGCCCATCCATTTGTATGTGTGTGACACATGTACTGGTGCCCTCAGAGGCCAGAGGTGTGCACACAATGGAGCTGGGGTTATAGCAGTTGTGAGCCTCCAGGCAAGGGTGCCTACTGCGAGCCGATGCTCAGACCTTCTGCAGGAGCAGTTTTGTTCTTGAACCCTGAGCTATCTCCCCAGTTCCTCTGACAAATATCGCCTCATTTTCTCTCTCTTGAACCCTAAATCTGGTACTTTATGAAATGAAGGAAGGGAAGCAGGGAGGGAAGGAGGGACGGAATTCCAAGAGGAATCCTAATTCCCCCAACTAGCTTGCCTATGTCACCAACCAGGTTTGTTGAGGATGTTAAGCTCGCTGCACTAATGTGGCATGAGGACCTGGTTGACTCACGGTGTTTTTATGTGGTATCTTGGAGTGGCAGATTTTGTCCTTGTGTCCTTAAGGGGCTATGGCACTTCTACTCAGTTAATCAGCTGGCATCTGTGACAGAGTCCAAAGACTGGGGCCCATGTGTGGTCCCCTAGGTCCTTGTGTGTTCTCTCTGGGCACCTCACAGGGATCTGGCCTCTGAAGCTATGGAAAGGTGATCAGCTCTGAGTGTGGCATGCTGGAGATTCTGGGGGTGAGTCCACCTGCCCTGAGGGATGCTGGGTAAGTGACACACCTGGCTCACAGAGCACTATGGGCTCATGACAAGGCCTTCTTTGTTCTCCCTACTGGCACCGCCTGGAGTTACCTCCCCATTGATGCAGCTATGATCTGCGAGGACCCCAAAACACGTGTTTCACGTGGTTATCCAGACAGCCTCAAGTAGAGCCTGACCTTGCAAAGGAGACGGACCCTGCCCTTACCTGGGGACTTCCCTACTGATGATTCACCACCTCCTGGGCCATCGGAAGTGGGGACTTAGTAGGTAGGGCCAGTCATAAGCTGTGGGTCCCAGCATGATTCTCTGCCTTGCTTCAGGCTCCAAGCAAAGGTACCAGGTGATCAGGAACCAAATCTTTAGAGACCCGCTCCCCCCAGCCAAAACTGAGCCTCTCCTCCTAAGCGGCTACTTCCGGGTATTTTGTTACAGGCACACACTGAAAATGAGGTTGAGAAGTGTGGAGCTGGGCGGTGGTGGCTCAGGCCTTTAATCCCAGCGCTCAGGACACAGAGGAATCAAGTGACCTGAAGGCAGGCTGGAGGGAGGCAAGGTTCAAGCACAAACGCTTGAAGTCTGAACTGCTAGTTGCCCCTGTCTCCTGAACACACGCACTTGGCCATGGTTATGAGTTCCACATATTCTCATGTACTCTCACACAGGGGCACACACAGCACAAGACCCCAGGTTCAATGCAGTAGCAACATAAACAACACAACATAAAAATCTCAGGTTTGGGGAAGAGCCCAGCAGGTGAAGTGATCGCCGGGTATGCACAAGGACCTGAGCTCAGATGCCCAGAACCCACATAAATGCCAGCCATTGTAGGGCCCATTTGTAACCCTAGTGCTGGGAGAATGGGGCAAGAATGTTGCCAGAGACTGCTGGCCAGTCTAAGCAAACTGGCAAACACCAGACTTAATAAGAGACCCTGTCACAAAAATTAAAGTGGAAAGGAATACACCTAATGTCAACCTCTGAACTCCACAGACATGTATATGTGTTATTGGTTGTCTTTTTTTTTTTGGTTTTTCAAGACAAGGTTTCTCTGTAGCTTTTGGAGCCTGTCCTGGAACTTGCTCTGTACACCAGGCTGGCTTCAAACTCACAGAGATCTGCCTGCCTCTGCCTCCTGAGTGCTGGGATTAAAGGTGTGCGCCAGACCCTCGTTTCTCCTTCTATTTATACTCTCTGCCAGCCCCACCTATCCTTGCTCCTGCCTCGCTATTGGCCGTTCAGCTCTTTATTAGGACCATCAGGTGTTTTAGGCAAGGAATCACAGTTTCCCAGAGTCAAACAAGTGCAGCATAAATAAAAGTAATACACCTTGAAATAATATTCCCCAATGTGTGTGTGTGTGTGTGTGTGTGTGTGTGTGTGTGTGTGTAGTAAGAGACACAGATAAATGTGAGGATGGAGCTTGATGGATGTGATGCCTGATCCTTTGGCTCAGGGTGAAGGGAAGAGAAACCCAGAGCAGACAGGCAGACTCAGCTGACAGTGGGTAGGCTAATGTGTCCTCTGGGAGGGTGAGAGGCAGTGACAATAAGACTTTAAGGGTCCCCTGGAGCCCACACCAAGAGGGGTCAGACTACAGCTCTAGGGAGCTAGCTCCTGGGGGTGTTCAGTGTTGGGAGCTGCTGTGGGCAGATGGGAGTTGCCATAACTGGCTGGAGAGATGGCTCAATAGTTACGAGCACTGGCTGCTCTTCCAGAGGACCTGGGTTCAATACCCAGCACCCTTGTAACTCCAGTTCCAGGGGATCTGATGCCCTCTTCTGGCCTCTGAAGGCACCAGGCCTGCGCATGCCACACATACATACAGGCAAAACACTCATATACCCCAAATTAAATTAAAATAAACAAACTTGAAAATAAGTGCCAATAGGAGCGCCAATCCTCTTCCAACTGCTGGTGTCTTCAGTAATCCTTGGCTGGTGGTCACATCACACCAATGGCTGCCTCTGTCTTAGCTAGGTTTCTACTGCTTTGACAAAACACCATGGCCAAAAGCAACTTGGGGAGAAGAGGGTTTATTTCACCTTACAGTTCTCAGGTCATACTCCATCACTGAGGAAAATCAAGGCGGGAACTTGGATGCAGAAGCCATGGAGGATCACTGTTCCTGGCTTGCTCTCCATGGTTTATTTGCCTGCTATCTTATACCATCCAGGCCCACCGGCCTATGGGTAGCACTCCTACCCCCATCAATTGTTAATCAAGAAAATGCCCCCCAGGCTTGCCTTACAGAGACATTTTCTTAATTTACACTTTCTCTTCCCAGATATGTCTAGATTTGACAAGAAACAACCAGTACGTGCCCTAATGTCTGTCGTAAAGGCCTCCCGCCTCAGCCTCCTGGGAGCATGGTTACAGGCATCGTGTCTCACTTCTCATCTTAAAGAAACACCAATCATCAGAGTCTTTTGGGGGTGGGGTGTCAACTCGCACACATGAGCCCACACTCACCCCAGTTCTCACTTTAAAGGGAATAACAGTTTATTCTGGAGCCATTTTGAGTAACCATGGCCCAAGAACACAGATTTAGGTTATCCCAAATTCCATGTTTCCTGTGGAAACAGTTTCATGAAGTTTTACAGAACAGCAAGCATAAATCAAGGCAGGCTTAAAATACATTAGTGGTGGGGTTGGAGATATGGCTCAGTGCTTAAGAAAGAGCACTGGATGCTCAAAGTTCAGTACCCGCCAGGTGGTGGTGGCACACACCTTTAATGACAGCACTCAGGAGGCAGAGGCAGGTGGATCTCTCTCTCTCTCTCTCTCTCTCTCTCTCTCTCTCTCTCTCT
>JAQHUG010000547.1:122680-233498 GCA_028555095.1 Dicrostonyx torquatus | reverse complement strand
AGACAGGGTTTCTCTGTAGCTTTTGGAGCCTGTCCTGGAACTAGCTCTTGTAGACTGGGTTGGCCTTGAACTCACAGAGATCTGCCTGCCTCTGCCTCCCAAGTGCTGGGATTAAAGGCTTGCAGCACCACCGCCTGGCTACAGGTGAATCTCTATGAGTTTGAGGCCAGCCTGGTCTACAAGAGTCAGTTCCAGGACAGTGAGGGCTGTTACACAGAGAAACTCTGTCTCAAAAAATAAAACAAAAAGCACCCCCCCCCCAAAAAAACTCCACCAAATTTCAGTGCTTACAACTGTAACTCCAGTTCCACGGGTCTGGCACACTCTTCTCACCTCCTCAGGCACCAGGCACTCATACATGCCGCATGGATATACATGCAAGCAAACACTCATACACAGAAGACAATAGAATAACCTCTAAAATTAAATACATTGGCACAGATACATCAGATACATCGAGATGGGGGAAGCTTTTCTGAGGGCCCAAGATGCTGACAACATCTTAAGTTTCAGGTTGGAGGAAGGTAAGGGTCTGCTAAGTTAGTAGGTTTGAAAAGTTTCTATTAGTTATAGGTCGTTAGTTCTGACACAGAGGTGGGCACGGGCTTGTTTCTGGGCTAGCGCTAGCCCATGATAAGGTAACTGGTTTCCAGGCCACAGCATCCTGATCTCTCCGTATCAGTTTTAATCGATCTGTCTCTGCAGACTCAGCTTTCTAGGAATTCTCATCGATGGAAGGATTGAGACGGTCTCACTCTGCAGCCAGCTGGTCTGGAACTACGTAGAACAGATTGTCTTAAATTTGTGGCAATCCTCCAGCCTCAGGAATGAAAGTGTTGATAATTACAGTGGTTTTTTACTTTAAAGAAAACCTTGAATTTCTGCTCTTCCTGCCTCAACCTCCTCAGTGCTAGGTTTGCAACTGTGCACTCCCACTCCCGGTGCTGCGGTTGCAACCCCAGCTCCATGCATGCGAGGTTATAGCCCTAGAGCCTCGTTTTTGTTTGCTTAAACGTTTTGTTTTAAGAATCTTCATTTCTGAGGCTGGAGAGATGGCTCAGCAGTTAAGAGCACTCACTGCTTTAGCAGAGGACCTGAGTTCAATTCTCAGCACCTACCTAGGGGCTCACAACAACCTGTAACTCCAGATCCAGATCCCACACCCTCTTCTGGCCTCCAAGGATACCACACACACATGTACACATATGTGTGTGTGTGTGTGTGTGTGTGTGTGTGTGTGTGAGTGTGTGAGAACAGCAATGTGGAGAAGTCAGAGACAACTTGGGGAGTTGATATGGTCATCAGCTTGGTGATAACTACCTTGTTTACCTGCTGAATCGTCTGTTCTGTCCTTGTGGGGGGTGATTTGGTTTTTGAAGACAGGGTTTCTCTGTGTAGACCTGGTTGTCCTGGAACTCACTCTGTAGACCAGGCTGGCCTCCTGTCGGGGACCGTCGCCCCAACATAGAAACTGGTGTTTTTCCCCAAATGTGTTCCCGGAGGTGCGAGGAAGAAACAGGCTTTCACACCATCACCGCTCAAAGGCCGCTTAGGACTTCTCTCTCCTTTACAGCGTGACCTTGCGTTTATTGTCTCTCTCCCAAACCATTCCTGCTCTGAATGCTCTTTGCAAAAATGCTCCTCCACCCTCAGGAATTCTCAATTCACATTCTTTTTCCGGGGACTTCATTCATCTCCACACACACCTGAATTCCTTTACCAGCCTTGGAGTCAGCCACTTCTCATTGAGCAATCTACAAATGAAAAGGAAGGCTAGAGCCAAACCCTTATCTATTGCCTTTCTAAATTGTTAGCTTTCAGCTACCAAGTTGCATGGCGTCCTCAGGTTGGCGGATATCAATGCCCACAGCCTCCAGCTTTCAGAGATCCGCCTGCTTCTGCCTCCTGAGTGCTGGGACTAAAGGTGTGCGCCAACACTGCTCAGCTTTGCCCCAGCACTGCTCAGCTTTGCCCCAACACTGCTCAGCTTTGCCCCAGCACTGCTCAGCTTTGCCCCAGCACTGCTCAGATTTGCCCCAACACCGCCCAGCTTTGCTCTTTTTTTTTTCTTTTTAAAGAACTTTTTTTTTTTTTCGAGACAGGGTTTCTCTGTGGCTTTGGAGCCTGCACTGGAACTAGCTCTTGTAGACCAGGCTGGTCTCGAACTCACAAAGATCTGCCTCCCGAGTGCTGGGATTAAAGGTGTGCACCACCACCACCGCCCAGCTTAAAGAACTTATTAATAGACTTTTAAAAAGTTCTTTATTGTTTTATGTGCACGAGTGTTTTGCTTGCATGCCTGTCTGTGTACCACCCATGTGCCTGGTGCCCATCAGGGTCAGGAGGAGACGTTGGCTCTCCGGAACTGTGCTACAGGCAGTTGTGAGCCACCATGTAGGTACTGGAAATAGAATCTGGGTCGTCTGCAAGAGCAAGAGCTCTTAACCACTGAGCCAACCAACCAGCCCCTCCCCACTTTTTCATGGAGTTGAGGTTTCACTGTATACCCTGAGCTGGCCATAAACTCCTGACTCAGCCTTCTGAGCAACTGGGGTTTCGGGGTTCTCAAACCCATCTGCTCTTTACAGACCTCCATCTTACCTGCTCCACGTAGTTTCCAATAACAGACCTGGAAATCCCAAGTCTCTGATGATCTCCTTGCTCTTTAGAGAAAACTTGACTTCCACGTTTGCGGGTCCCACTTCTAAAGCACAAGATTCAGTTCTAGCTAGCCAGGGGACCCCAGCCCTCAATTCTTCCCTTCAGCCTGAGTCACCATCAGTCATCCAGTGTGCCCATTAGGGAGGACCATGGACAAATCAACACCCCGTGCCACTCCAGGGAGGCTGCTGGGAATGGCTAATGACGTCTCCTGCCCAGAGCCAGGCCAGAGCCCTGATTAGGTTGGCGGTCCTGCCACAGCTCCCGCGCCATCACGCACCAGTGCCAATAGAGTTTTAATGCTTTGATTAGAGGGCTGATGTCTTGTGTGCGACCTCGGGGACCTCATTATTTTACAAATTCAAATAAATACTGTGTTCAGAGAGTGGAGGAGCAGTCGGGTGAGTGGAAGGAAGAGACCAGCAACTTCGTCTCCAGAAAGAATCCAGACCTGAATGAGGCTTCCGATAAGTTCCAGCACCATCCCATGCCTGCCTCAGCCCAACAAGGCTAGCTCTACCCAACCCCCTCCCTTCCCAGAAGAGCAGTCAGTGCTCTAAACCACTGAGCCATCTCTACAAGCAAGCATATGTTTACCCCGGGTAAGGAACCAAGGACAGACAGAAGAAAAAATCCCATCACAGTTTAGCTCTGTGGACTGCTGTTTATCGGGGTTACTTACGGGTGCTTGGACGACTCTAAGGGAACTCTGTTATACCAAAGTGGCAGCCCTGGAGTTCTCTGCATGAGTGGCCGTGCTACTGCCTACATACCTGGAAATCCTCCTACTGTCTCCTGTAAAGAAAGTTCAGATGAGCAGATGGGGAAACTGAGGCACACTGTGGCAGACTAGCCTGGAGGATGTTGCTGCCTTCTCTGTCAACTTGAACTTGGTTACCATCCACCTCCTCCTGTGTGTGTGTGGGTTCTCGAGCAGCCACCAGCCTGAGGAGCCCTTGAGTGGCCTGGGCCCTGGAGTTGGGCTTTGTGAAGCAGAGTATAAATTCAGGATTCCTGCGAGGATGGGTGATCTCTGAGCCATTGCCCCCAAGTGTCACTAGAACAGAGTCAAACACACTCTCCAAAGCAGGCAGAGTCACCTTTGGGCCACACTGAGTTAAGGGAAGAAATAAGCACAGTGCTGAGAAGATTCTGGGGGAAAAAAAATCCTGGAAATGGGGGTCGGAGAGATGGCTCAGTCTGTGACGTGCTTGCTGGGTGGGAATAAGGACCTATAACTTGGACTCTCAAAACCCAAGTAGAAAAAGCTGAGTGTGTGGTGTGCGCATGTAATTCCAGTGCCGGGGAGGTGAGACACGGTCCGTGGGGCTCCATGGCTGGCTTCCCTTCAGTGGTGAATTCCAGGCCTGCGAGAGACCCTGACTCAAAAAGAAACGTAAGGAGCTGACACATGAACAGACATGCCTACCTGCACACACATAGGTGCACCGCGCACACACACACAGACATATTCACACATGTATAAAATAATCTTCAAGAGCCAGACATGGTGGTCCACAAAGACATACAAAATCCGGCAAATGGAACAGACACAGGGCAGGGCCGGGGCCTCAGAGAGCTGGGAAAAGAGAAGTGTAGAGAATTTAGCATCTGGTGCGGGAGGAGCTGGAAACAGGCTGTGGGAAAGGGTTATTGCCAGCAACTGGGCTTTCACAGCCTCTGTCTAACACTTTCGCTTCCCTCCACCCTGTCATGAGTTTTCTGATGAGGTTTGTGTATTTCCTGCAGCCCTGGCTGACCTTAAACATGCTGTGTAGCCGGTGATAATCTTGAACTCCTGATCCTCGCGGCTCTACCTCCACAGTGCTGGGATTACAGGTGTGCACCACCATACTCAACCCACCCCAGACAAGGTTTCTCTGTGCACCTCAGGCTGGCCTGGAACTCAGAGATCCTCCTGCCTCTGCCTCCCAAGTGCTGGGATTAAAGGCGTGCACCACTGCCACCCAGTTGTGCCACCATACTCTTTTTAAAAAACTTTTATTGATTTTTTTTTTTTTGTGGATTCTGCATCACACATTCTGGTCCTACCCACCTTCCGGTCCCCTCACACTAAACCTCTGCCTTTGCACTCTCCTCCCCAAAACATAACGAAATTTAAAAGATAAACCATAACATTTGTTAGCTTCATTATTTCTGTTTAGTTTCTGTCCAAATAAAATAAGATTCCACACATGAAAGAGACAATGTAAAAAAAAAACAAAACAAGCCGGGCGGTGGTGGCGCACGCCTTTAATCCCAGCACTTGGGAGGCAGAGGCAGGTGGATCTCTGTGAGTTCGAGACCAGCCTGGTCTACAAGAGCTAGTTCCAGCGCAGGCTCCAAAGCCACAGAGAAACCCTATCTCGAAAAACCAAAAAAATAAAATAAAATAAAACCCAAAACAAACACCAAACCAAATAAAAAAACAAAACAGAAACAAAAACAGAGAGAGAGAGACTCTTGTCATGAAGCTCTAGGGTGGCCAGTGAGTCACACAGTATACCCTTTGGTCCACTCATCTTTACTTGCAAGTGTTCGCTGCCACTGATTTGTCCTGAGGCCTCTAGCTTCTGCTACGCCACGATAATGGGCTCTCACTGGTGCTCTTCTTGGGTAGCCTGTTGCTGTCCTGTGTCATGGAGATCCTGCTGTTTTGGATCTGTAGGTTCATCTCCTTCACCAATTCATAGATGGGGTGGGCCAACTCACAACCCTGGTTCTGGGTAGGTTGGTCAGCCCTCCAGCTTTTCCTCATCATCACACTGCCTGGGGAGCACTCTAGAGCTGATCCTGTTGCGTGGTGGGGAGCAGGGGGACACCTGTGAGCCATCCCTGTGGATGTGAGAAAAGGAGAGCTGACCCCCTAACCCCTACAGCAATTGGGGGAGAGGACCCTGTACCTCGCCTGGGCAAAACATTAGAACTGATCCTGGTGGTATAAGTGGGAGTGATCCAGATCTGAGGACCTGAGAGTAGAACTGGCCTTGCCCCTTGCTGCAGGCTGCACTGGGTGAGCTAGCTGAGGCAGTGCTGGAGAGCTTGCCCGGGTAGGGCCACTATACTCTTAAGGTTCCCGGTGACACTGCCTGGGAGGTAATAGGGACTTTGGGAGGTGGGACGTGGCACAGAGGAATGGAAGCAATGGAGGGCTGGCAAACAGTGACGGCATGAGCCGATCTGGCAAACAGTGGCGGCATGAGCCGATCTGGCAAACAGTGGCAGCGCGAGCATCGATCTGTGGTGCTTGCTAATTCCTGTAGCCTGAGCCCTTCCACTCACTCACTGTCACCGCAAGCTGGATTGCACTGAACTCCCAGTGAAGAAGAGACGTGCTTAAGAGAGCCACAGTACGGCCTCCCGCCCGCCCCTGACGCATCCTCCGATCATCTCAAAACTCTGCGCCTTTATGGAATGAAAGGGAGCACGGAGGGACCCAGAAGGCGCAGGCCTTCGCCACCACATTCATGGAGGACTTCTCCGCAAACACAAACTGAGGTGCGAGTGACAGACCTCCCAGGTGCTTCTCTAGTCAAGTTGACAGCTGAGATTAACTGTCACATTTCTTCTGAAGCTGATTGTCTTGGTGATTTCATTGCAATAACAGAAAACTGAGTGGCTTAGCATTTCTGCTGCTTGGAACTGGGTCATTCTTTCTTGTGAAGTCTTGTCCCAAGCACTGTCGGGTCTTTTACAAGATCCTTGGTCTGCACAGAGTGCAAGGCCTTGAATTCCATACTTAATACCAAAAGGGAAAAAAATTCTGGCTTCTATACGTAGATGTTGGAAATGCCCTTGACCCACATTGTAACCAGCAAAAATGCCCTCAGGCCCCAGCACACGTCTCCTGGAGACAGAAGCACCCTTTTCCACTTGGCAGCTATTTATTTATTTTTGATGTTTGGAAACTCGGTCTCATGGTTAGCCTCAGGCTTCCTATGTAGCTGAGGCTGTCCCTGAACTCCTGATTCTGCTGCTTCCACTTCTCAGTGCTGAGATCACAGATGTGTACTCCAATGGAGGTTCCCGTGAATCTACATATAGTGTCTCCTGTGGGGGCTGGGGAGCTGTCTCAGAAGCTAAAAGCACTGGATGCTCTTCCAGAGGACCCAGGTTCAATTTCAAGCACCCACGTGTTGCCTAACAAATACCAGCTGTAACTGATTCTCTTTTCTGGCCCTTGTGTGTGCATATGGCACTCAGGCATGCATCCAGGCAAATTATTCATGTGCATGAAACAAAATTAATAAAAATAAGTGTTTTAACTGGGTGGTTATGGCACATGCCTTTAATACCAGGATTTAGGAGGTAGAGGCAGGCAGATCTCTGAGTTTGAGGCCAGCCTGATCTACAGAGTGAGTTTCAGGACAGCCAGGGCCATACAGAGAAACCTATCTCGAAAACACATAAATCACCTGAAGAATTAACACACACATCCCTTCAAAGTTTCTCTGGGAGGAGACAGTGATGACTTTGAAATAATTCTAGCAGTCTGAGGTCTGTCTTGTATGAGACTGAGAAGAGTGATGGTGTCACTATGTGTGTGTGTGTGTGTGTGTGTGTGTGTGTGAGAGAGAGAGAGAGAGAGAGAGAGAGAGAGACTAAGAAGAGTGATGTTGTGTTCACATTCTCTAGAGAAACAACCAGTGTGTGTGTGTGTGTGTGTGTGTGTGTGTGAGAGAGAGAGAGAGAGAGAGAGAGAGAGAGAGAGATGGAGATCATGAAGAACTGGCTCATATGTCCCACTGTTTGTCCTTTGGAAGCCACTGAGACCCAGAAGAGCAGGTGAGATTTCTCTCCTTGGGGTCAGAAGGCCCACGACTCTGCAGTGGAAATCCCAGTGTGAGGTCAGGAAGCAGTGAGATGGGAGTTTCTGCTTGCTAGGACTCTAATGTCTGTTGAACAAACACATGAGAAAGACCTGGCCCCCAACAGTACCACAAGGACAGGAGTGGTGAAGCCTGGAAGAGGAGAAGCCTAGTGGGAGGGTACTGAGACTCCAGACTGCTCCATGTTTAAAATATTTCTATTACTCATGTTTATTCATTGTGTGTGTGTTTTTGTGCATGTGCACATGTGTGTGTGCGTGCGTGTGTGCTGGCCTGTATATGCCACAGAAGACAACCTTCAGAAGTCAGTTTTCTCCTTCTGTCATTTGGGTCCTGGGAATTTAACACAGTCACTGAGGTTGGCAGCGAGCATCTTTATCCACTGGCCCGAGCCTCTCTTTGTTTTCTAGCTACCGTGTTGTGAGCAGCCTCGTCTACCACACACTCCCACCATGATATACTGCAACGCAATAGACTCAAAGCAGCAGGGTCAAAAGACCACGAAGCTGACTAATACACAGTCCTGCCTCTGCCTTTTGTACAGGCTCTCAAGAGGTTGTACAACGTCCACCCAGACAAGCAATGTTCATTTACTTTGTATTACATCTGCAAGACCCACTGAGCCCTCCCTGCCAAATGCTAATCACATTTGGAAACACCATGCATGATACTCTGGAAATGGAGATGGGGCTGTGGCTCAGTAGAATGCTTGCCCAACGCTCAGGAAGCTTTGGGTTCCATCCAGACATAAACTGGGTATGGTAGCATGTGTGAGCACACACATACACGTGTAACACACACACATGCACAAACACATGCGCACAAGCACAAACACATGCATACATGCATGCACACGCGCGCACACACACACAGACGTGGAGCATCCCACATTAGATGCTTTATTTATAAGTTGCCTTGGCCCACTAGAGAAGTTCCCAGGAATCCACAAGGATGATCCTAAGCAATAGAGGAGAGGGTGCCTGAACTGGCCTTGCCTTGTGGTCAGATTGATGACTATCTTAAATGTCACCATAGAACCTTCATCCTGCAACTGATGGAAACAGAGGCACAGAGACTCACAAACAGAGACCTGGGCTGAGCTCCCAAAGTCCAATTGAAGAGTGGGAGGAGTGAGGTCAAGACTGTGATGAGGACAACCACTGAGCTTAACTGAGCTAATGGGAGCTCACCAACTTCATCCAGACAGGGAAGGAACCAGCATAGGTCTAAACTAGACCAAATGAATGTGGGTGACAGTTGTATGGCTGGAGCAGACTGTGGAGCCACTGGCGCGCGCGCGCGCGCACACACACACACACACACACACACACACACACACACACACACAAACATCTTTGAACCTGGTCTTAAAACAACAGACCTGAGTTCTTTTACAGTCCTGAACATCAAAAGCCTAAAACCAAAGTGTCCCCAGGCTCCCTGCGAAGGTCTGGGGATTGTCATTCAAGCTTCTCCAGATCCAGCTGTGGCTCTTTGACTTGATGCCTTCAAGGCCTTTCCCCTGTGCCCAGGTTTTTCTTGTCTCTGTCTCCTGTGAGAGGACATTTGTCATTTTATTTAGGGCTGTAGAGTTAATCTAGTATGACCTCATCCTGAGATCTTCCCTGTAATGACATCTGCAAAGATATTTCTATGAATAGGAATGTCCACAGGCTGCGGGTTTTAGGGCTTGGAGATATACATGCATACACGCGTGCGCGCGCACACACACACACATATACATATACACACATACACACATGCACACACACATATTAATTTTTTTATGCACAGGATCTCATGTATCCCAGGCTGACCTCAAATTTACGATGTAGCCAGAGATGACCTTGAACTTCTAACCCTTTGCCGGCTTCGCTCTGCTGGGAGGATAGGCGTGCTCCTCCTCACCCTGTGTCTGTGGTGCTGGGATGGAACCCAAGGTCTTATGTATGCTAGGCAAGAAGTCCATCACCCACCGTGCCCTCAGCCCTAGACATACACACCTTTCTAACTCATTGGCTAGACCTTGTTCCAGATGCCTCTCGGGACAGCATATAGTAAGTCTTCAATAACCGGAAACTACTGTTTTCTTCCCCCCTGGAGCTTTTCTAGCAAGCAGGCTTGCAAGGCTCAGGCACAATGTCTGAGCCCAGGTTTAAGAGGGCAGGGCCCCAATTGGTATCACAGAACTGCCATCAGAAATAGCAAAGGTGACCAGGTGTGGTGCCACATGCCTTTTAGTCTCAGCACTTGGGAGGCAGACACAGGAGGAGCTCTGTGGTTTTAGGTCTAGCTTGGTCTACAGAGTGAATTCCAGGACAGCCAGGGCTGTTACACAGAGAAACCCTGTCTCAAAGAAGAAGAAGGAGGAGGAGGAGGAGGAGGAGGAGGAGGAGGAGGAGGAGGAGGAGGAGGAGGAAGAAGAAGAAGAAGAAGAGATAGAAAGTAAGAAAGAAAGAAAGAAAGAAAGAAAGAAAGAAAGAAAGAAAGAAAGAAAGAAGAAAAAAAAGAGAACAAAGGTGCTCACTGGGGTGTGGCACAGCCTGCCTCTCACATGCTGGGATTAAAGATGTGCACCCCAAGGCTGGCAGAATATCTTTTTTTTTTTTTTTTTTGGTTTTTTGAGACAGAGTTTCTCTGTGGCTTTGGAGCCTGTCCTGGAACTAGCTCTGTAGACCAGGCTGGCCTCGAAGTCACAGAGATCCACCTGCCTCTGCCTCCCGAGTGCTGGGATTAAAGGCATGCGCTACCACTGCCCGGCTAGAATGTTTATCTTAAGGGCTGTGTTGTGGGTTTTGTTTATGTAATCTGCTTTGGAGGAAGCTGTGTTGTTATTGTGTTGAAAGAGGGTCTCCTGTGTAGCCCAGGCTAGCCTTGGACTCACAGAGATTCCCCTGCCTCTGCCTTCCAAGTACTGAAATTATGTGCTTGTGGCCCACACAGGGTTGCTAGTGCAGGCTTTGTTTTTAGTGTTGGGGTAGAGTGCAGGCCTTACACACCAGGGACGCCTTCTACCAGAACCACAATCCTGCCTTAGGACTGCGCTTTTTCACACCCTTAAGTTGGGCACACAAGTTTAGCCTCACTTGTCCCGGAATTTTGTGCATGTACAGGACCCACACAAGCTCATATGTGCACCTTGTAGCCCAGTAACAGGCAATAAACAAATGGATTTGAAGTCTCCTTTACTGCTTCCCCCTGAAGTTTTTTGTTAGATTAATAACATAATACATTTTACATGTATCAGTGTTTTACCTGCATGTATGTATGCATGTGCACTGCCTATGTGCCTGGAGTTCTTGGGGCCACAGAGCCCCTGGAATTGGAATTATGGATGTTTGTCAGCTACCGTGTGGGTGCTGAGAATCAAATCCTGGTCGCTGCTAGAACTGCATGAGCTCTTACCCTCTGAACTCTCCCTCCACCTTCTCTTGACCACTGTCTAGACCAGCAATTTTCAACCTGTGGGTTTTGACCCCTTTGGGGGTTGGATGACCCTTTCACATGGGTCACATATCATATATCCTGCATATAGATATTTACATTAAAGAACTATCTGATATTAAGGAAACTGGGCTGGTGGAGGTGGGAAGGAAGGGTCCTCATTGCCCTGACTCCCCAGCACCTTTCTGGGTAGGTCTGCCTCAGTCCGTTTTCCTCAGACCTATCCTAATAGATGCCCACTTGGACCCTGGTTTCTGTATGCCTCAGTGTCCCCACCTGTACAATGGCCATGCTTTCAAGGAACCATGTATGTAACTTGCTATAAAGGGGCTGCACACATGCTGAGCACACAGTAGGGACTCTGTGGACTGTGGCTGTGTTAGCACTGGTTGAGGCCTGAGAGGAAGAGAGAAGGCTGGGAGCCTGTGGAGCCAGCCTTAGGGGAAGGCTGTACTCTACCACAGCCCTGGTGTCCCCTGGGAAGACCTTTGGGAGAAACAGAGGTACCGACACTGTTTCCCATCCTCCCCACCCATCCACTCAAATTGTAGCCTCCCCAAGAGCTGGAAGGTGCCCCACAGGAAAGTGGCACCAAAGGGACAGGCTGCCAGGCACAATTACACTTCCATCCTCATTAAACCACATCTTCATTCTAATTAGGGTTTTGCAGCCTCCGAGCAATAAGGGCCCATTACTCCTCAGCCGTCCAACCAGCAGGCCACTTCTTCCCGCCCTGCCTCCAACACCAGCTCCATTCTGTTCTCCTGATTGCTCCTCCTGGCAACCAGAAAGAAGCAGCCAAACACTTATAAGTAGCCTACTAAATGTCACACAGTGTTCTTGTTGCATGTGTCCAGCTCAGGTTTTCCCTTTGTCCCCAACAGTAACCCCTTCCAGCAGGCTCGACAGTCTGTTCTCCCAAACACCAATAGCTGCACCTGAACCCACAGCTTCCCATATCCAACTCTAAGGACTGGGGCTGGCTCTTAAGATGGGCAAAAAGTTGCAGAAAGCAAATCTCGCGCTATGTGGCTCAGCTGTAGAGCACTTGTTCAGCATACGCAAAGCCCTGTGTTTAGTTTTCATCACTGAGTAGACTGGGCTAATGATACAATGATACATACAGACCTGTAAACCCATCGCTTTCCAGGTACGGCAAGAGGACCAGGAGTTCAAAGGCAACCTCCAGCTCTACAGATTAAGACTAGCCTGGGCTACATGAGACCCTTTCTCAAAGAAAAAAAAAGCCACTCCTGGCTCCAGCCCCCTCTCCTGCATGCTGTGTTACCACGGTGCCAGGCTGACCCATGAGGCACTAGTGGCAGCCATAGAACCATCTTCCATCACTGCCCTCATTCCTTCCTCACTGCCCTCTTCTGCACGTGTATGGCAGTGATGGCGAATAATCTCGGTTATCAGTCTGAATGGAATCGACCCCCATAATCCCATAATCTCCTAGGCAGTGACACAATTAGGAGGTGTGACTTCCTTTGTTGGAGTGCTACAGCCTTCTTAGAGGAAGTATGTCACTGTGAGGGCAGGCTTTGAGGTTTCATATACTTAGGACACTGCCCAGTGTGTCAGTTGACTTCCTGTTGCCTGCAAGGTGTTAGACACTCGGCTAATTCTCCAGCACCATGCTTGCCTACATGCTGACATGCTCCCTGCCATGATGGACTGAACCTCTGATCTGTAAGTGAACCACACAATTAAATGTTTCCTTTATAAGAGCTGCCGTGTCTCTTCACAAATAAGAAACTCTAAAACAAATTGTGTCCTTCAGATTGGCCTGTGGTCACGAACACAGGGCATTTTCTTGATGGCTAATTGACCTAGGAGGCCCAGCCTACTGGGAGTGGTACCATGCCTGGGCAGGTGGACCTGGGCTGGACAAGGAAGATACCTGAATGCCGGCCTGACCACAACTCAGTAAGCAGCTGTCTTCCGCGGTTTTGCTTTAGATTTCTATTTTGGGTTCCTGGCCTGGCTTCCCTCAGCCATGACTGTACTCTGTAATCTGTAAAATGAAATAACCCTTTCCCCATTGCTTGTGTCCTACCACAGCGGCAGAAACCACCATGGATGGAAACTGGAACCATATGTGGTCTGGTTAGCTGCTGTGACGGACCTGGCTGTGTTGTTTTGGGGAGGATTGTGGAAATTTTGGGAACTTTGGTCCAGAAAAGTTGTTTAGTACTGAGAACGTAAGCACTGTTCTGTGGGAAACCGTAAGACACGAATTCTCAGGCAAATTCAGATGATGGAGGCCTGGCTCATAATTACAGAGACAGTTTGAGAATTTCTCAAAGACCTATCAGGGCCATGGTGTGAACTGAGAGGGCCAGGCAGATACCATGACAGGTCCTAATAACTCAGTTAAGAATTAGGCCTCACTTCCAGCCTCCTAAAACTGAACAAGTCAGTTTCTGAGGAAGACACAAACAAAGGACAATCTATCACCAATGCCTCCAACGGTAAGGATGAGCGGAATTGCATATTCTAGGCCAGGGCCAACTCTCCCTTTCCCAGGTACTTCACGGTAATAATCAAATAAGGATAAAACCTGGGACTTGTCCAGATTTGCCCAAGAATAGAAAAAGCTATAGCCTTAACCCACTCTGCTAGCCCTAACCAATTAGAATCGAGCTAATATAGCCTTACCCCACCTCTGCTAGCCCTAACCAATTAGGATCGAGCTAATCCGATTGTCACTTGTGTAAATCAATCCTAAATAGGATGACCACACTGCTTTTTAGAATTCCCTTAGTTGTGTAAAAAGAGTGTGTAAACTTTCTTTGGGGGGAGGTTGCTGTTCGCCATTTTTGCCTTTGTGTTGGTTGTTTGGCCCCAGTTTCTCAAGATAATAAACGCTCTTGCTGATTGCATAGGTAGATGGTGGTCTTCTGGGGGCCTCTCCAGGACTTAACATGAATCATTTGAATTGAAATGTGTGGAAGTGAATCCTGAGGACTGTCCATGCTAGCCAGTTGTGGGGAAAACCCAACTGTGTTTAATAAAAGACCAGCATCACGGAGGCAAATTCTCCTGGGAATTATTTCCTCCAAGTCAGCACACAGGAGCTATGGTCCAGTCGAGGCCAAGGCTGCACATCGAGGTGGCAGCAGAAACTGGCAAGCAACATGGAAGAGTCTCCTGCATCCTGCTGACTTTGAAGGCGTGAGGGAGTTGCGGAGAGCCACTGAGGCTTGGCGTTGTGGTAGGTTTGGGGTCCCTAAAGGGAGACCCAAGGAGCCCATTGGTGAAGGTGCAGCCTTAGTCACATTGGAAACTACAGAATATGGAGACTCTAGGACCATGGGTGTCCACCGAGGACAGCAGCAGGTATGGGCTAGAGCCTTTGAGACAAGCCGTGTGTGCTGTGGATGGCAGAGCCGGAGAAGCAGAGCTGCCCAAGCCCTTTGGAGTCCAGCAGGTCAGTAGTGCGTCCCAGATAGCCAACATGGAGTTTGTGGGGCTTTTTTCTTTTTGAGTTTGTGTTTTTCAGCATTTATTTTTATTTTTAATTATGTGCAGGACTGTGTGTGTGTGCCTGACCACACATTTATGGGTATTTACACATTTATACATGACTGTAGGTGTCCACAGAGGCCAAAGATGTCTGATCCCTTGGAGCTGGAGTTACAGACCGCTGTGAGCTGCCTGACACGGGTGCTGGGAACTGAGTTCAGGTCTTGTGGAAGACCAACCAGTGCTCCTAACACTGAGCCATCTTTCCAGCCTACTATGGGGTTTTCTTTTTGCTTTTATATGATAGCAAATATGCCCTGGTTCTTCCTTCTTGAAATAGAGAAGCATATAACTTATTTTTATTTTTACAAGAGCCTACAATTAAGAAACACTTTGGATTTTTTAA
Source organism: Dicrostonyx torquatus (assembly GCA_028555095.1). Classification (NCBI taxonomy): domain Eukaryota; kingdom Metazoa; phylum Chordata; class Mammalia; order Rodentia; family Cricetidae; genus Dicrostonyx; species Dicrostonyx torquatus. The sequence continues at coordinate 218,690 of JAQHUG010000547.1, read as the reverse complement.
AGAGATATTAAACTTTTTTTTGAGACAATATTTTTCTGTCCTGGAACTTACTTTGTAGACCAGGCTGGCCTCAAACTCAGAGATCTGCCTGCCTCTGCCTCCCAAGTGCTGAGATTAAAGGTGTGCACCACCACTGCCCAGCTGAGACATTAAACTTTCAAAGTGTTGAAATATTTAAAGCCTGCAACTGGTGTATGAGGTCCTTCTGTCTATGTGTTGCTTTCATTGGTTTAATAAAGAAACTGCCTTGGTCTTTTGATAGAGCAGAACTTAGATAGGTGGAGTAGACCGAACTGAATGCTGGGAAGAAGGGCAGTGTGGCAGATGCCATGAATCTCTTGCCCAAGATGGATGTAGGTTAGAATCTTGCCGGTAAGCCACAATCACGTGGTGATACACAGATTTAATAAAAATGGGTTAATCAAGATGTGAGAGTTAGTCAATAAGAGGCTAGAGCTAATGGGCCAGGCAGTGATTTAATTAATACAATTTCTGTGTGATTATTTCGGGTGTAAGCTAGCCGGGAGGTCGGGACCAAAAGCAGGCCCTCTCTTGTAACATGCAACACTTTGGAACTGGACTGTATTTTATATTGTGATATTAACATGCGATCTCAGGGGCAAGGAGAGGTTTAACGGTGATGTGTCTGTGTGTCAAGCTGACAAGGGATGGACTTGTGATGGCTGGTCCTGGCTACCAACTTGACAGTCCTGGAGAGAGAGAGAAGCACAACTGGGAATTGCCCTACCAGATTAGCCTGTGGGCATGTCTGGGGGCATTTTCTTCATTGTTGGTTGATACAGGAGCCTGACCCATTGAGAATAGTGCCATCCCTCAGCTGACTGTGAACCTGGGGTCAAGCTAGTGAGCAGCTTCCTCCATGGTTTCTGCTTTGAGTTTCTAACCCTGAATTCCTTATATGCTGTGAGCTGTAACCTCTGAACTAAAACAAATCCTTTCCTCTCCAAGTTGCTTTAGATCATGGTGTTTATCACAGCCACAGAGAGCAAAGGAGAACAAGCAGGAGAGAGATCAGGGTTAACATACGAGGGGCTCGACGGCTCAGTGGGGTAAAGTGCACAAGTCAGATGACTTGACTTGGATTCCCAGAGCCCATGCAAAAGTAACTTGGGAGAGCTGGCTGCACAGAGCTATCCTCTGACCTTCACGTGTGCACTGTGGCAGGCCCAATGTCCCAGGCACACACACATCATACACAGACCATGCACATAATGACTGTGGTTGGGATATATTGTATGAGAGAAGAACCTATTCTAAAAAAAAATATTTAAAGCATGTAAGAGGCTGGAGAGATGGCTCAGCAATAAGAACACCATCTGAACAGTCATGACTGGGAGCTCAGATCCCAGCACCCGCATGACAAGCCACATGTCCCGTGCTTGCCTGTAATTCCAGGTCTAAGCAGAGGCAATGACAGAATCAAGGGGGTGGAGACACAGCTCAGTGGTTAAGAGCACATACTGCTCTTACAGAGGACCCAGGTTCAGCTCCCAACTGCTAACTCCAGCTCCTTACATGCAGACATATACATATAAACATAAATAAATAATAATAAAACTACTTTTACCAAAGGCAAAATTGGAGGAATCAAGGGCCTGTCATTAGGGTCCAGCAGATGAAGGATGTTCACAAGACGGCCTGTGATCATTCACCGCCTATGAGGAGGAATCATGGGCCAGCCCAGCCTTGTGGTGCCATTATGGTGAGCCAGTATATGGTGGTGTTTCAGAAAGAGAGAGGGAAGATGGCTCAGGTCCTGTGAGGAGAGGCAGATTTGAAGAAGGTGGCAAGGCTGATGTGGGTGGCCTGCTTGCCCCTTGGGGTCATATGGATGTCTGGGCCTGGTTGCTGCCAAGGGCCATGTCTGGCGTTGGTGGGGTTTCTGTTCCACCCAGTTCTTGTGCTTCCTGGTTTCCACAATCATTAAGTCCCAAAGAAGTCACACAGTTGTCTACATTAGTTATAAACCGATTGGCCCATAAGCTCAGGCTTATTAACTCTTATAACTTATATAGCCCATTATTGGCCCATTATTCTTATCTGTGTTAGCCATGTGGCTCAGTACCTTATTCACCTGGGCAGTCACATCTTGCTTCTTCTGTGATTGGGCCAGACTGTAGAGGAATGGGCTTCCTCCTTCCCAGAATTCTCCTGTTCTCATTTATCTGTCTTCCTGTCTGGTTGTCCCGCTTATACTTCCTGCCTGGCTACTGGCCAATCAGCATTTATTTAAAATATAATTGACAGACTACAGACAATTTTCCCACACCAGTGTGGGTCGGTGGTCCTCCCCTAGCTGTGATCTTTGTTAATATCTACGACTCCTGTTATCACCGAAAGCTGTGAAAATGCCTGGGGTCTGGGTTACCACACATGCCACGCTGGTGCCCAAGGGCCATGCCACTGCAGGGGCTGCCCCGATCTGAGTGGCCTGTGCTGTCACCAGGGGCCATAGTGACATGTAGGCCTGGGCTGCTACCAGGACCATGTTTTGGTCTGTGGTCCCTCCGCAGTCATGGTCGTAGTTGATGTCCATGGCACCTGTTACCACCAAAGGCTATGCAGATGCCAGTGTCTGGACCAACACCTAGGGCCATGTAGCTGTCTGTTATGTGTTGCCACCAGAGCCCACAGAGGCCCACAGATCTGAGTATCCTGCACTGCCACCTGGGGCATTGTGACAACCAGACCCAAGATGTTGCTGATGACCATGTCTGGGTCCATGGTCCAGATGCTGTGTTGATGCTAATTGCCCATATGTGGTAACAGGAGGTCATGTGAACCATGTGCTGAAGTACGAGGGCTGTGCTGAGCTGGTCCCACCCCTAGTGGCATGGGGAGAGCTGGCTCCCCCTTTACCAGAGAGATGCCCTTGCTGCCCATTGGTCCTGCCCCTCACAGGAGAGCTGCCCACCCCCATGGCACTTGGAGAAGTTGGCCTCACCCCTCACCAAGGGCATGGGAGAGTTGGCTCTGCCCCTCACCTAAGGGGTGGTCCCAGCAGCCCAGACTGACCAGCTCGGCTACCACCCAGGACACATCCAGGGCTTTGAGTTGGTACTCCCCAGCATCTACCCATCTATGACCTGCTGGAGCCCATGGAGAAACTGGTTTTGGGAACCATAGCCATGGGATCTCCGTGACTCAGGGCAGATACAGAGGGACTGGGAAATGAGCAGGATTGGGATGCTTGATGTGAAACTCCCAAAGAATCAATATAAAAATATTGTAACAAAAAAGATAAAATCAATGGGCTTGCTGGCTTCTAACCTAGCTTAGTTTTAGGAGAGACTTTGCCGTAAAGAAACAGGTGAAGACAGACAATGCGGGTCCCTCACCTGAGGGCGCCTTCTGGTTTCCACGGAGGTACACACATGTTTGTGTACTCTCACAGAATTTTGGGAGTTCTTTGTTTTTGTTTTTTGTTTTTTTTTTCAAGACAGGGTTTCTCTTTATAGCCCTGACTGTCCTGGAACTCATTCTGTAGACCATCTTGGTTTCAGATTCACAGAGATCCACCTGCCTCTGCCTCTCAAGTGCTGGGATTAAAGATATGTACCACCACTGCCTGGCAAAAATATAATTTTTAAATTTACTGTACAAAATAGGTCGGTTGGCAGAGAGACTGGAGACCTCTTCCTCACACTTCATGCAACAAATAGTGCTCAGGAAAATCCCTCAATATGCACGAGGGCATTGGATGCCTTGGGCCTAGAATTGCTGACAACTGTGAGCTGCCAGGTGGGTGTTGGGAATCGAACCTGGGTCCTCTGGAAGAGCAGCTAGTGACTTGCTTCTGAGCTGTTTCTCCAGCCCCCTTCTAGCAATCCCATGAAGTCTGTATCAGGCAAAGGAAGCTGTACGGACTAGGAAAGTCTGGCCGGTCACGCTGAGTCCCTGCCTCAGACCGCGCTGGTGACTATCAGAGCCACTGTAACTGCTCAACCTCTTAGCCCCCACTGCCACCTTTCTTTGTGCCACACTCTGTGACATGAAATTTCCATGATCACTTTTCTTTCCTAATGACTGAGGAAAATATGACCCTCATGTTATAGATGGGGAAACCGAGGCAGGGAATGATGAAGAATTTACCTAAAAGTTTGATTCTCTGTGAGGTACTGGTGACTTTTTGGTGGGCCCTTGGGTCACATCTCTTTGCAGGTCTAAACCCAGGCTTCTGAGCATGAGTGGCTCTTACCCTGAGGTGTTGTCACCCAAGGGCCCTGTTCTTGGCCCCAGCAGGGACCTCAGGCCCTGAATGTCACATACTAGGGATTCATGTCAGCCTTAAGGTTCTTCAGAGCTTGGGGACCTGTCACTGGTACAGTGCTGATCCCACAGGGATTATTAATTAACACTAATTGATATATCTGTTCACAGATCCAATGAGCCCTTTTGGCCGAGACTATCCGCAGGAGTAAAGTACAAGAAACTTGGCATCCTGGCATTCTGCCAAGGAGCTCATCCGCTTCACAAGCTGAGGATGCTCTGCTGAGACTCGTGGATGACAAAGGGAAACAGAGGCACGGAGAAGCCTACCATCGTGGAACCTCAAGAGTGGTATCAGGCTGCCTGTAATCCTAGCACTGGGAAAGCTGAGGCAGGAGGATTGCCATGAGGTTGAGACCAGTCTGAGGCCTGAGCTGGAGTTCAAGATCAGCCATAGCTACTAGCTAGCTTGAGTCTAACCTGGGCTACATAAGACCCTGTCTTTAAAAAAAAATACAGTTGTTGTTTGAGAAGAGTAAAGACGCAAGACATAGGCCTTCGAGAACTGGGCTTCCGAAGATCCTGGGCATCCCACCCCAGCTCTCTTCCTCTTTTGTAAACAAGAGTTCCTTGCATGTAGCAGATTATGGGGACACCCCAGACAGTTCCATATCTGGGCTACATCTGGAGCACTGTTTTAAAAATCGGGGACTCAGTGGTTTAGAGCTCAGTGGTTTAGAGCTCTTGCAGGAGACAGGAGTTCAGTTCCCAGCACACATGGGTCCACAACCCCGTACTTTCAGCTACAGGGGATAAGATGCCATCTCCTGGCCCCTCTGGGTGCCTGCACTGATGTGCATAAACCCACGTGGGGTACACTCCTGTACGCACACGCACACGCGCACACACACACAACATATAATTTTAAACGGTAGATTACATTTTAAAATGTTCTATTTATTTTATTTTGCATGTGTGAATGCACACCTGGTACCTGTCTCAATAGCTGCGAGCCTTTACGTGAGTGCTTGGGATCAAACTCAGGTGCTCTGCAAGGGCAGCCAGTGCTCTTAACTCCTGAGCCATCTCTCCAGCCCCTAAGTCTTTGTTTCTGTTTGAAGGGAGGTGTGGCAGTGATTATTAGTACATGGTGGGCTAAGAAGGAGATGATTTATCATAGACATTCCCTGTTTACTGTCTGCATGTGGTTGGTTTATCGTAGACATTCCCTGTTTCTGGCCACCCTCTCTCTCACCTCCTCATACCTCCGTACCTCCGATTCTTTCCTGAGCAGAGAAAGAGCAAGTCTAGCAGCTTCTCCCTCCAAACCGGTTTCAGGCAGAATGCCTCTACTCTAATCTTGGGAATTCAATCACTTCCAGTCCATGAATGTAGCAGTAAGATATTTCTCTGGCCCCTCATTGAAAACAGAAGTTCCCTCCACATTTGTGGAGACAGAGCAGAAGGATAAACAAAGACAGACACACTCGGGCCAGAAAAATCCGATGTAAACACGTCACAGCAGACAAACACACAGGCACAGCAAACAGACACACAGTTGGTTCCAGCCACCGGGGGAGGGGGGGCTAGGGTAGCTGGCTCACTGTGTCCAAAGAGGTCTTCTGGACAACCACAGGAAAGGTTGGGGAGGCCCCTGAGCAGATGCTCTGGGCATGACCTCATCTAGACAGCCGAGCATTTGAGTGTACCCAACTCCAAGCCAGAAGTTCAGGACTTAACACCCCACAAGGGGAGAGCTCTGGCGAGGCTACTGGGTGGGCACACAGCTCAGCCCTGTCCCACAGCTGGTACTCAGGGCTCCCAGCAGCTTCCCAGGAGTCCCTAACCGTAAGCTTCTCTCCAAAAGTCTCTGGGATCTTTTGCCAAATCAGGTACTTGGCCCCCATTCTTGAATCAGGTAAAGGCGCTCACCAGTTTACAAGGTTCTGCATGCTTCTGCCCAGTAGACATTTTCTTCCTTTCCCTAAGGCCTCCTTGTGCCCTGTAGGGGTGGGGTTTCAGGCAGGCCCTCCGGACTCTAGGAGTTCAGCAGTTACGGTTCAGCGGTGGGCGAGGGGCCCTTGGAGACAGACAACACTGGAACCCAACTGTGGTGACCAGGCTATCTACTCAACATCCTTCAACAAACAGTGGGTCGATGTCAAGAGGCAGAGACCTGAATGCAGCGGCTGGGCCGGACACCACAAGCACTGAGCCAGTGTGGGTGGGAGCAAGGACTAGGACATCTGCCCTAGGGAGATGGACATCTTATTCTGCATACTCAGGAAGTGCTCTACCCCTAGCCTGTGTGTGTGTGTGTGTGTGTGTGTGTGTGTGTGTGTGTGTGTGTGTGTGTGTAGAGGTTTCATGTAGCCCAGGATGGCCTTGAATTCCCTAAGTCAGATCCCCTGCCTCTGCCTTCTGAATGCTGAACAGCAAGTTAGCACCAGCATGTCTGGTTTTATGAAGAGCTGGGGAGCGAACCCACAGCATCGTGCATGCCAGGAAAGCACTCTACCAATGGAGCCACATCCCCAACTACATGTCTTATATTTTTGGTTTGGTTTGGTTTGAGACAGGGGTTCACCGTGTAGCCCTGGCTGTCCTGAACTTCCTCGGTAGACCAGGCTAGGCTCAAAGTCACAGAGATCTGTCTGGCATTTTTATTTATTCCTGGAGGAGGGAGCCATAGTGCAACTTTGTGGAATCGGTTCTCTCCCTCCACCTTTATGTGGGTTCAGGGGTGTGGACTCATGGGTGCTTTGAGGAACTGACCCTGAAGCCAGGATATGTGCTAGGTCATCCTTTCTGGTTTATGAGCCTGAGCAAGTCAAGCGGGTTGCCTGAGCCTCGGTTTCTCTGTACAATAGAGATTCCTCATCTCTACCGTGAATGTGCACTTTCCCCTCTCCCTGCCCCAGCTGTGCCCTATTGTACGTTTAGTAGGACATCCACCTAGTGAGCTTGTCCCTTAGTACCTAAGTTGGAGGATCATGTGAGACCCGGCTAGGAGATAGGTAGAGGGACACCTCATCTCTACCTCATACATGATCAGAAAGCTTCCCAACCAGGCAGTGGACTCCGAAACCGGACTTGACATCCGAATCAGGGTTTTGGCGCTCCTCTTAGGATCCAACGGAGAGGGCTAAGTCTGGAGGCCTCGCCCGACAAAACACACACCACTCGCTTGCGGTTGGTACCGCGGCTGCAGCGCGAGGAGCGAGCGCCACCTGGGGGCCGCCACGTGGAGGTGCGAGCGCCGCCTGCGAAAGTGGGTCACTGCCACCTTCCTCCCCGCCCAGGACGCACCCTCCCCCATTTCCAGGAGTAGTTTTAGAAACAATTATGAAATTCTCCTGCAAAGGACGATTTTCTCAGCCAGAATTTGTCCACGTATTCATGCAACAGACATTTGCTGAGCGCCACTGTGCTTGTCCTGGTCTGGGGTCACAGTCAGGGGATAGAACATTTAAACCTGCCAGAGCTTCTGATTACCTGAGGATAGGGGTCGGGGCAGGAGGACAACCAGGACCGGACAAGGCAATTGCTGGCCCACAGTAAGCGTCCTGAGGAGAAGGTGAACAGAGGGATGAAATCACAGCTCTCCACCGAAGAGCCAGACCACAAATCCCAGAGGTCTCCAAGGAGGTGTGGCTTGTGCGGAAGCGGAGGAGCACAAAGTTCCCAGACACCCCATAAGGGTGTGGCTCATGGTCCAGCGCTTGCCTAGGTATGGGAAGCTCCGGGTGACCACACACACACACACACACACACACACACACACGGGATTGGTTAAAGGTTTTCCATTCGGATGCGGCAAGTGCAAAGGCCCTGGAGCAGAACTGAAGTTAAAGCTCTCTCCCTCTTTTAGGCTTATCTTATGTGCACGACTGTTTTCCCTGCGTGTGAGTCTGTACACCACATGCCCAGTGTCCTTTGAGGTCAGAAGAGGGCATCAGATCCCCTGGGACTGGAATTACAGGTGGTCGTGAACCACCAGGTGGGTGCTGGGAACGGAACCCAGGTCCCTTGCAATAAGAACAATAAGCACTCTTAACCACAGGGCCAACTCTTTATCCCCAGTGTGGTATATTTCTTTACTAATTTACTTTGTGTGTATGTACACATGTGACACATTGCACATGCTATGTGGAGCCCAGCTTACTCTGTGGTGGCACACACCTTGAATCCCAGCACTTGGGAGACAGAGGCAGGTAGATCTCTGAGTTCAAAGCCAGCCTGGTTAACAGAGTTAGTTCCAGGACACCTAGGGCTACACAGAGAAACCCTGTCTTGAAACAAAACAACAAACAGTTAAATAAATAAATAAATAAATAAAGGGGGTGTTGTTGCCAGGAATGGTGACCCACACAGAGGTAGTGGCTACTGTGAGCTCCAGGACAGCCAGGACTACATAATAAGACCCTGTCTTGAGAGAGAAAGAGAGAATAAAAAGCTTGGGTGGGAGCACACAACCACATTTCTAGTCCTTTTACATCAGGAAGCATCTTACTCCAGTCCTCAATAACCTTGATTGCCCTTCAGGAGATAAGATTAAAAAGTAGAAATATGTCTTTATTATATGTTAGTGTGACTTGAGCCTACAGCTTCCTGTGTGTGAGGCAATCACCCTGCTCTGCCTTAGAAACGGCTCCTCGGTGAATTGCACAGGTTGGCCTTTAACTTACTTTGTAGCTCAGACAGACCTTGGACTGTGGTGTCCCTGCTTCAGCATCCTGAGCAACTGTGGTGGGTGACAGGCGTGTGCAAGGCCCTGGCTTCTGTGGTCCTGTCAGTCAGCCATGGTCTGCAGGACAGTCCTGGCCATCAGAGCCCCTTCTCGTCCTCATGTCTCTCTCCCTGCAAGACCCTAGGCTCTGCACAGTCACCTTGGCTCTGGGACCAGAGCCTGGCCTTCTTCTTGACACTAAGGTCAGTACAGGCCCAAGGAGTCCTCACTTCAGACAGTCTGCACTGCTGAGCAGGTGTCCTTTCTTCTCTGAGCCGGGAACCTGAGGGAGCCGCTGTCCCCCACCTTCTTTACCTCAGTGTTGGTCTGGGGTATGAAACTAAGACGAAAATATCCTCAAACCTGATGCGGTGGCAATGCGGTATTAGTGCTCTCTTCACTGAGGAAGCTGAGGCAGGAGAATCTTGAATTCACAGTGAGACCCTCTAAGCCCCTCCTGGCAGACCCCAGCAGCTTCATGCCCCCAACAATATTGTGCACCCTCGAAAAGGACCATGATGAGAAACTGATTTGATCCCAGGGATGCTGCTTCCTTCCATGCTCGAGGAGCCGCTGGCCAGACTGATGGCCCCGCCAGCCTCCGAGGAAAACCGGGGCTGTCCGCAAGCTTGCTGGTGCGCTTAGGGAGGGGCGGAGCCTCTGGGGCTTCTAATTACGGCTTCAGCCGCACAGACTTAATTACTGCCTTGCGAAGGGTTAATTACTCCTAATCGGTTGGGAATCAGGCAATTTCCTCGCCTCCTGAGAACCAAAATATTTTCCCTTCTCAACCACCCCCCCAACCTCCTTGGGCTTTTTCTACTTTCCCTGAGTGGAGGGTCTGGGTGACAGGGTGGAGTGGGAATCAGAATTCCCACAGGGAGCTGACTTGATGGAGCCTGGTGGTTCTGACTTAGGTAAAAAGCAAATTCAGGGACACAGGTTCTGGTGGAGAGCTGTGTGGAGGATTCCCGTTCCTTGGACTCTTGGAGAATCCTGAAACCCTATGATGTCTACACGTGGTTGGTAAGGTTAGAGAAAGGGGGAAGTGAGAGTAAGGTCACGGCTGGGAAGTGGCCGCATGGCCCTTCAGCAGGGAACCAAACACACACATTTGATTGAATTCTGAGCACAAGAAACTGGGGAGAGGTTGGTCTCAAAACTCAGGATGGGGGTGCTGTTTGTTAGGGCAGTGAAGTGTAGCTTCCTGTCACCTGTGTGGGAGATGTGGGGAAGACAAGAAGTGAGAGGGACTTGAACAATCTAATGGTAGCTGAGAACTAACCTTCCCCTGCTTGAGGCTGCTCTGTCTCCCACGGTCTTTCAGGCTTTGCCCCTGAGGTTCCATTGTTAGATTTTTCCAGCCATCTGTGGGGAGCTGCCCTGGCTGATGCCCAAGCCTTCTCACCCCTGAGTGAGGCCTCCTCTCCTCACTGTGGGGCTGTTGACTCTCCTCTCCACACTGTGGGGCTAGGGGCAGAAGGGAAAGCTGGGGCATCAAGCCCAACCTCTGAGACTCTGGGCAGGCCTTCTGTCAGCTGGCTTGTTGTGTGGGAGAGGCAGGAGAGCCACTGATGGGTGGGCTGATAAGGACCCTCTAGGCTGGATCTCAACCCTGAAGTGGTTGGCCAGCTTCCTGTTTCCAGAGATGCCAATGGCCAAGTCTCGGCTGTTCCTTCCTGCTTTGGCCTAGTGAAAAAGTGCTGTTCAGGAACAGTGGGAGCCAAGAGAGGCTCAGAGCTGGGCACTGCTGCTCTCTCAGGACCCAAACTCAATCAGAGACTCTGGCTTCCATCCCCAAAACTGCTAATAGTGTGTGTGTGCGTGTGTGTGTGTGCATGTGCATGCATGCACATGTGTTCCTGTGGCTACATGTGTGCGTCTGTACTTGCTTGTGACTACATGTGTAAGTGTGTGTCTGTGCACACACTCATGTGACTACATGTGTGAGTGTGTCTGTGCGCACACTCATGTGACTGCATGTGTAAAAGCGTGTGTGACTGTGGAGACTGCAGGATAATTTCAGGTGTCATGCCTCAGGAGCCATCTCCTTGCCTTTTGAGACAGGCTCTCTCAGGGCCAGCAAGCCCCAGGGGTCCACTTAGCTGACCCTCCTCAGCGCTGGGATTACAAGCATGTGCTCAGCCTGCATTTTATTTGGTGGGGATTGAACTCAGGTCCTCATGCTTGCAAGGCAGTTTATCCCACCGAGCCATTTCCCAGCCTGATGCTATTAGCATTAAAGGAGACCTTAGCAGTTTTATCTGTTTGAGAGAGAGCCTTGCTGTGCTGCCCTGGCCTCAAACCCTCCTGCCTCAGGCTGTCAAGTGCTGGAATGTGAGAAACTGATTTTTGTTTGTTTTTCTGTCAGAGGCAATCAGCCAAAAGCCTGTGTTTCTCACCACCTTCCCTTTTGTGCTATTGGTTGATTGCATCAAATTGTGAAGTCCAACCCCAACCAACGGGAGGAAACACAATTTTGAGTGTGGTGTACCTTTCTAAAAAAAGAAATCACTGCCAAATGACTCTCACTCCATTGGTGTGTTCGTCTATAGGACACTGAGATTGGTTCCCCCCCCCCGCCCCGGTGTAATCCAGGATTTCATATTCATCTGGGTGAGTGTTATCATCCCCTCCAATGGGGAGACAGACCCCTCCTGTCATGGTGACCCCAGGATCTAAGGGAATGACACTCTTTTGGATCAGTAAGGATCCAGGGGCAAACTTTCCTCAGCAGCTTGAAGAGGGCCCAAGAAACTATCCAAACAAGCAAGCAGAGACCACAGGACCACCAGCACACCAGCGTCACCAGGGCAGGCACGTCCCCATCCTGCTCCTTTTCCTCTAGTGGGGTCACTGTGTGTATGAGGGAGCTGAGGGGACGTGAACATGGAGTTCAGGTGACAGTTCTGAGCATCCACAGTTACTCTCCGTAACCCCTTTTCTTGAGGGTGAGAATTCTGCCTGTTTCTTTGCTTTGTTCTTTTTGAGGGGGTGGAATGAGGGCTTTACCTGCCATGTGTACAGCCTCCTCGTGTATCCATGCTAACCTAACTCAAGGCTTTTTTCTGTTACCGTGAACCCTCATTGGATTAGCAGGTACCCTAGAATTTTCTGCACCACAGCCATCCAGTCACAGGTTCCAATCCTCTTCTCCCAAATTTATTCATTTATTTATTTTTCCTCTCGCTCTCTCTCCCTTTCTTCCTTCCTCCCTCCTTCCTCTCCACCCTTTCTCTCTTCCTCCCTTCCTCTCTCTCTCTGTCTCTCGCTCTCTCTCCCTTTCTTCCTTCCTCCCTCCTTCCTCTCCACCCTTTCTCTCTTCCTCCCTTCCGTTCTCCCTCCTTCCCCACTTCTCACCCTATTTGGCCTTCACCTTCCTGATGGAATCACAGAAATGAGAGGCCCAGCTAAGTCTCCAGCATGGACTGTATTGCCCATGCAATACAAGGTCAATGCATTTTTTATACCAGACTAAGGAGGTAACACCAGACCTCCGTGATGATCTTTTATTTTTAGTTTTTCTGTTTTGTTTTGACATTGTTTTACATGATGTATATACTGGTTTCTGAAGGGGACTTGAGAGCTTTTCCAGCCGTGCATCTCCAACACTAAAAGCATCAAAAGGAGCCGACACTGAGATGTCTAGACTTGGGAAGCTCACGTGGTTTGCAGCAGTCCAGGGAGAACTTAGGAAAGCACAGATCCCAGCTGTCCAGGTGCTGGCAAGCTGCTGCCAGCAGGCGGCTACCATGGCTGGAGCCTGAACAACCAGCCTTCTTGGGGGAGGCTGCAGAGACCGGCTATGCCGGGGGCTTCGTGCCGGTTCTTTCCACCACTGTCTCCAAGTCTGCTTCTCTCTAACTGACAAAGAGCGTTCTTTCTGTTCTCTAGACGCCTTCGCTCATGCTTGTCTGCCTTTGTTTGTTCTCCCGTGGAGCCATGGACATCCTGAGTTTTTACTTTCTTGTTGCTCTAACGTGGGCAGACTAGGGAAAAGAACAGCGGTCGCCACCCTGTCTAAGCTCTTAACTCCAGCGCTTCCTTAGCGGAGTCATTCAGGAACCCGTAAACACCAGCTTCGTGGTATTTTGCGGTCTGTCTGCTGTTTCTCTCTGCTTCTCACACTTCATAAGCGCAGCTATGATAGCTCGCTCTGTGTACTCTATTAAGACCGTGTTCTCCACCTGGTTTACCTAGGAATTTAAGAGGCCTGTAGTTTAACAGTATGTGCACTGTCGTTATATTAGCCTTTGTATGTAGTTTGGGTTCAACGTGCTTTAATTAAAGTGGTTTTGCATAACGCTGTCTTGAGCCAAACAGCTGTCATTGGCATGACTTCTTTGCCTGCTTACAAAGGATCGCCACAGCTGGACCTGTTAACTACCATAGGTCCTTCAAAGGAGGAGGGCATGGGTGGGGTCACCGGACCCTCGCTGAGCATCCAGCCCCTCCTTCCAGCCAGCTGTGTGCAGTTCCGCCCCTAATTGCACTTGACCTCAAGGTCTTAAGGAATATAAAAGTATAAAAGTGAGGGAGACCAGGGCAAGGGCCTCCCCTATAAAGCTATTTAGAAGCCATCATCCATTCTGGGTGCAGTTTCCAGTGTGGCTGCTCTGGGGGACACCACAGTCCTGTCAGCGACCCCTCGGTCTCACTCTGTCAGTAGGCTTTCTTGTTCTCCAGGGTGAACTTCTCTGACTTCAAACTTTGGTTTGTCACTGGGACATTATGAAGAGGGTATCGTTGCTTAGACCGCTCCACCAGGGAAGGGGAAAATATTCTCATGACTCCTGGTAAGTTTGTTATTATGACTTGTAATACTAAAAAAAACAAAACAAACAAAACAAAACAAAAAACCTGAAACTAAAAAGCTTCTTCAGCTACGGAGGTCTGAGTAAGTGAAGGCAGGTCAAAGGTGAGGCTGAGAGTTGATGATATCAAAATTTCTAAGGTTAAAGCTCAATACATTGTTCTCAAGTCTTTGCTTACATCAATGGATCTTAAAAGATTTTAGGCTTTCACTCAATATCTAAATATTACCCAGTAGTTAAAAGGACCAGACTGAGTGGCTGACACTTGGCGTCCAGTGTTCATGCTTGGAGGCTATGTTAATGTAATCAGAGGGATTAAAGTGGAGACTATGTGCCCCCTTGTATGCCAAGTTCAACTAGACCCCAGGGGATTATGGGACATCCCCAAATTTCCTAGAACTGTTGGGAGTCAGCTGCTGTCTTGTGAAGTTGGTGTGAAGACCCACCCAGCAGACTCTAACCCATGCCCGGTCTACAAAGAAGAGGGTCAGCATGGTGGGAAAATTTTCTTCATGCCTCCAAGTAAAGCCAGAGCCAAGCAAGGCCTTTGACACAGAAAACTGGACTGAGGAAAAGCACAAAGGGGCCAGGGGCTCCTCTCAAGCACAGGCGGCCCCTGAGGTTAATTTTGGTCCTCTGTACTGTCTTTACTCCCTAACAGGAAAATATAGCCGAAGACCAATGATTGTTGTTTCCTCAATAGTCCAATGCTCCCCATGCCTTAGCCTCAACTCCATATAGGGTGCTGCTCAGACAGCTATTCCTTATTAATGATTTTCTTCTTGGTGAGAAAAATGCTGCCCAAATTTAAAACCTCAGACTTTGGCTCGCTTCAGAACCCATCTGCAGCCAAGAGAAACAGGCCCACTATTATTTTAACCTAACACACAAATGGTGGTGAATATCCCTTCTCTATCCAGAAGCCATATGGGAGGGACCTCATACTGATTCCAGCCACTCCAACGGCTGTCAAAAGGCCTGGAAGCATCCTGGGTTCATCACTCTGGAGACAGCTTCAGAGGCCAAAGCCAAACAAACAACAGCGGTAGATGGACGCTCATGAGCCCATCAAGAGATTTAATGGACTCTGATTTTGACACTGACAATCTCTGCTCCCACCCCTGGTACCTTGCCCTTGCTAATCATTTTGCCTTCGCTTCTCCAGTCAAGAACCTCCTTTCATCCCAACACCTGGAAGTTACACAAATGAAACTACCCACACATCTGGGGGTCTTCTCTATAGACTCACTAGAGGGGAACCCTGACTGCTCTGCCTAATGACCGCATTCAGCTGGAAGAAGCCAGATCACTGTTTGCCCATCTTCATGATGGCAGCTATCTCTTTTTTTAAAATATTTATTTATTTATTATCTATACAATATTCTGTCTGTGTGTATGCCTGCAGGCCAGAAGGGGACACCAGACCCCATTACAGATGGTTGTGAGCCACCATGTGGTTGCTGGGAATTGAACTCAGGACCTGTGGAAGAGCAGGCAATGATCTCAACCTCTGAGCCATCTCTTCAGCCTGGCAGCTATCTCTTTAGAAAGCAGGGAGGATAAAAGACTATAGAAGGAGGAAATTAGGGCGGTCAGCCTATATGTTCTTGAAGGTTCTTCTCCTTCGTTATGATTAGTCAGTCTAGCCAGAGTGTAACATTTAGCTCCCACTACTGGGATGAGACACAGTCACCACCTTCATTAGGAAAGCAGGCGCCATTTTGCTGAGTGTGTGGCCCAGTCTAGTTTCAGATCATGGAGCGACTTTTTTTGTGAAAAGATAGCCTGCCCAAGTGAATACAGATTCATCACGTGTAGAAGTTTATTTGAGACAGATCGGCAGAGAGAGAGTGCTTTCCACATGGGCCTATCATTTTATACCTCTTGGGACCTGGTGGTCCAGCCCCGTTAATTAATTAACAGCTAATTGGGGGGCGGAATAATTACCTAATGGCGTGGCGTGGCGTGGCTATAAGCCGAATTGGCCAAGACCATTCCCCTTCATCCACGTGTGCCTTTGTGTGACACCTGAATTGTCCTTTTCATAATGTGGGGTTCCAGGCATAGGTTACCATTCCCAGATTGTCTGTCTATCTGTCTTTCCTTCCTTCCCTTTCTTCTTCTTTTTCTACTTTGTCTTCTTTTCTTTTCTTTCTTCTCCTTTTCTTCCGAGACAGGGTTTCTTTGTGTAGCAGCCCTAGCTGTCCTAGAACTTACTTTGGAGACCAGACTGGCCTCGAACTCACAGAGATCCATCTGCCTCTGCCTCCTGAGTGCTAGGATCAAAGGCATGCGCCACCACCTCTAGACTTCAGCTTGTTTTCTGTTGCACCAGAGATGGAACACTGTTTCTTATGTGCACACTAAGCAAATGCTCCAACAGGCTGAACCCCCAGCCCTTTAACTGTAGGCTTCTAGTGGGCAAATTACATGGTACATAAATTGTGCCTCAACAAAGCAATTAAAATGTCACCATAAAAAACCACAGGGGTGTCCTTTCAGCGCTGAGTTAACAAATACCCATTCTTAGACCCTGTTCTAAAGAGACCTGGGGATGGACTGGGGACCAAACAGATAAAACCCCACTCTCTATGTGGCCAGATGACATCTATACTTGTCACCCTAGCACCTGATAAGTAGAGGCAGGATGAGCCAGTTGGAGGCTAGCCTGGGCTACACAGTAAAACCCTATCTCAAAACAACAACAATGCACAGGGAGGCCAGGGTCGGGGATGACACACTTGCTAAAATGTTTGCTGTGCAAGCGTGAGGGCCTGAGATTGACCCCAGAACGCACGTCAGACCTGGGGGCTCACGTGCCATCTCAGCACTGGGCTGAGGTGGAGACACGGGGGTCCTGGAGGCTCACTGGTCAGCCCTACCTGCATCTTTCCCTCTTGAGTTGCCCCTGTTTCAAACCGCTCCAGAGGTTTGGTGGTGCTTGTGCCTGCGGCGGAGGGAGGAGTCTGAGTTCAATCAAGGCCAGCCTCAGCTACACCTCTAGTTTGAGGCCAGCCTGGGACACGGGAGACCACATCTCAAATGGAAAAATAAACACGGAACTCCACCTTTCCCGGTTTCCTTTTTTTCTCAACACAACTGTCAGTATCTCTGTGCTTAATCTTGCTTCCTGTCAGCTCCCCCCTCCCCCCCCGGGGGGAGGCCTTTTATTTTTTATTTTTCTTTCTTTTTCTTTTCTTTTTTTTTTTTTTGAGATAGGTTCTTACTCTGTAGTCATTAGAGGCAAGAACAAATATTCCCTGCTCCCTTGTGTGTAGAGCCCACAGGTCCATGTCAAGTTTCTTCCTCCGCAGCCCTCTGTCTTACTTTTTTTTTTTGACATAGTCCTTCATGGAACCAAGAACTTAGCTGGCCAGTGAGTCTTCAGGACTCCCATGTCTCCACCTCAGCCCAGTGCTGAGATGGCACGAGAGCCCCCAGGTCTGACGTGGGTTCTGGGGTCAATCTCAGGCCCTCACGCTCCCACAGCAAGTGTGTCATCCCCGACCCCGGCCTCCCTGTACGTTGTTGTTTTGAGATAGGGTTTTACCGTGTAGCCCAGGCTAGCCTCCAACTGGCTCATCCTGCCTCTACCTATCAGGTGCTGGGGTGACAAGTATAGATGTCATCTGGCCACATAGAGAGTGGGGGTTTTATCTGTTTGGTCCCCAATGCATCCCTCAGGCCTCTTTAGAACAGGGTTTCAGGAGGAGGAGAAGCCAGGCAAAAGAATATGCAGGGAAAAATGGTCGAGAGGCAGAAGTATGAAAGGAACAGAAAGAAGCCAGAGGGGCTGGAGGGAAGCGAGAGCTCAGAGGTGACAGGACAGACCTGTGGACCACAAAGATGACTTTGACTTGGCACTGAGAAGGAGCATGGAGGATTCCTGAGATGGAGAAGGACCTGGCCAGAGAGAACAGATAGGCAGAGCTGTGGGGAGGAGCCTGCTGAATACCCAGGTTTCAGGACACAGAATGGGGCTGCACCAGGTGGAGATAGAGAGCAGGCAGGTTCCCAGTCGATTTTGAAATTGAGAGCTCCAGTTTTCCTGGTGTGCTGCAGAGGGACCCAGAGAGCTCCAAGCACTGGACCTTGAGCTTGTGGTGAATGAGAGAGGTGTCCCAGCGCTGCAGCTGGCAACAGACACTGGCTCCAGAGAGGCTGCTCAGATGGTCAGCTCTTCCACCTCTCCCTGTTCACCCAGCCTCTCTGTCCACAACAGTCCCCCTGGGACCCAGTCCAGAAGCTTCTAATTCTTTTGTCCTGAACTCAGAGGGCACGAGCTTCCCCCTCACCCACACAGCTACGGCCAGCCAAGCCTTATGTGGAAATGTTTGGATGCCAAGGAAGGAAGGAGGCGTGGCATTTCCCGGGCGGCGGGGACTGCAGCCTGGCCCGGTCAGGTCAGCTCCCCGGCTCCCTCACGTTTCCTCTCCAGCCCAGATCTATAGAGTTCAGGTTCCCACCATCTCCTCTCTGCCACTGCTCCTCTGGTCCTCTCTCTGACCCCACAGGGATGGTTCTATACAGCTTAGGTGTTAGTGTGGCGTGCACCACAAGGTGCTATGCCCTCCCAGGCTCTCACATCCATGTGCCTTTAAGCTTATTCCTTTTCCATCTAAGCATCCTTCATACTTCCTTCCTCCAGAAAAGGCCCCTCCATTCTGTTTTTTTTTTGTTTTGTTTTTTTCCCCTGAGCACAGCCCTGAGGTTACTACAAAAACAGAAAGGTTTTTTGTTTGTTTGTTTGTTTTTAAAAAGCCTAGAAGATAAATTTTGTGAAGACCTTACCAGGTAAAGACAAACCAGCTGTGATTGCACCTCAAACCTGCAACAGCCAAGTGTTCCCATGTTACAGATTGGAAGACTGAATCACAGAGTGATGAACAGCAGAAGAGGCCCAACCCCCAGCCACACTGCTCCACCACCTCAAGGGGAAGACAGTTGAGGCCTCCAGAAACCCAGAAGAAGAGACAGGAAGTAGGAAGTGATTAAGAAGGTCCAGCAAAGGGCCTGGGGAGATGGCTCAGTTGTTAAGAGCACTGGCTTCTCTTTCAGTCCCAGGGGTCCAACACCTTCTTCTAACCTTCAAAGGTATTACCTGAATTCGGTACACAGACATAAACTCAAGTACACACAGATGCATAACATAAAACAAGACAAGATTTTTTTAAAGGGAAAAAAAGGGAAAAGGAGGAGCTCAAGACACACACACACACACGTACACACACACACACACGTACACACACACACACACACACACACAGCAGTAGCGGGCAGCACTGAGGGCTTTGGCCAGCATCACTGCTGCCCTGGGGAGGTGGCTCTGCCCGTAGAGCACTTGCCACCCAAGCATCAGAGTTCGGGCTCTAGAACATGCGTGAAAAGCTGTGCACAGCTATGCACACCTGTAACAGCTCCGCCGGGGAGGTGCAGAGATCAGAACCCTAGGAGACTTCAAGCCAGCCAGCCTAGCAGATCTTAGGCTCCAGGTTCTGTGAGAATTCCTGCTTCAAAAGGTAATGCGGACAGGCCTGGTGCTACACAACTTTAATCCCAGCACTAGGAAGGCAAAGGCAGTGGATCTCTGAGTTCAAGCCTAGTCTATCAGTAAGGCTATGCTTCAAAAATTAATTAATTAGTTCATGGGACTTCTGAGACACCCATGGTCAGTAGAGTAATGTCCCGAGGGGAGCAGGAAGGTAGTTCAGTTCAGCAAGACTAAGTAGCAGGCGTTGTTCAAACTTTGGGAGTCTGACCCTGAGGACTTTGTTTTAGGTGTATTTAAGCACAGCACAATTTGGTGATACTTCCTTGTGATAACACCATGTGCAAAGCAAAGCCTGACTCCATGGAAACCCTTTGTGGCCAGGTGCTGGTGACACACACCTTTAATCCAGCACTTGGGAGGCAGAGGAAAGTGGATCTCTGTGAGTTCAAGACCAGTCTGATCTACACAGTGAGTTCCAGGACAGCCAAAGCTACACAGAGAAACCACATCTTGAAAAAAACAAAAGTATCAACCCAAACACTTTGTGAAGTACATGTGCCATTTTCCATAAAGATGGGGTCGATAGACTGACTACACGTGACACCTTCTATAGAGACAGGTTCTTATAGATTGACAGGCTCAGGGTAAGAGTCTGGGGAGGGATCCAATGTAGCCACACAGACAATGCAAAGATCACCAGGCTATTAATCACGTCTACCCCCAGCCTTCTGGGCAGAAAACAGGTCCTACATCCCTCTCTTTGAAGAGACAGCCCTGTGCCTTTCTCATTCCTGGTTCTCCTAGTGCTTATGTGTGAGCAGTTTATCTGAGCCCCTCGGTGCTCCCCACAGTTAGCTAGTTAAAGCGTACAGCATTCAGTGGCACATGCCTTTAGTCTCCGCACTCGGGAGGAACTGGTCTACATAGGACATGGAAAGACCCTGTCTCAAAATAAATAAAATAAAATATGGGCGTAACTGTGGGAGATACCTCTGTCCTTCACATGCATGTATACACTTGTACATGCACACCCGTATACGCAGAGTCTAGGTGCTGTTCCCATCCTTACAGAGTCTACTGAAGTTGAACAGGAAGGGTTGGTGTCCGTCCGATGGAGCCTTCAGATGCAGCTCTGCCCGCCACTACATCTGCACTGCAGACTTTCTAGCCCCTGGGATGGTCTGGGAACAGAGCTCTAGACAGAGAGCAATGCAAAAAAGGCTTTGAGGTACACCTGAGCATCCCAGGAGGCCTTTGGGTTCAGGTGCTAGGAGAGTCCAGAAGGCAACCCCCTCCCCCCGCACACACACACACTCTTGAGGCCTGGAGATCTGGCCTGGTGTGAGAGTTGTGCACCAGGAAGGAACGATGGAAGAGGATGGCGGGGGCAGACAGGCTCCTGCATTCCCTGAGCTAGCTTAGGTGTCTCTGTCCTCATGGACTTCTGTATTAGAGGTTTGGTCCTTGGGGAGCAGGCACTAAACTTTAAGAGATGCAACTTGGTGGGGGTGAGGAGATGGTACAGGCTTGAGGACCACAGTTGGATCTGCAGCACCTACGTCAAAAGCTGGACCTGTGGGCTGTAGTGGTGGCTCAGAGGTCCAGATCTGATGTTCTTTCAGAGGACCCATGTTCTGTTCCCAGCACCTACACGGCACCTCACAACCATGCTTAACTCTGGTTCCGAGTGATCCAGTGTCCTCTTCTGGCTTCTGAGGGCACCAGGTACACACATAGTGTACACACACAAGCAAACAAAACATCCATACACAGAATAAGTCTTTAGAACGGAGGTGGGGGTCTGGGTCCTGCAGGACTCAGAGAACTGGGTGCTGTCCCAGAGGACCGTGGCTCTGCATGGCTTTAGGGAGTGACCTAGCTGGGGCAACAAGGGAACAAAGAAAGGACAGACACTCACAGACCTGTGCCCAGAAAAGCTAGGATTGGTGCTCTGTGCTTGGTCTGAAGGAAGATGCTAACCACTAAGCCACACAACCCAGAAACCCAGCCCGTTTGTTCCGTGTGTCTGAACTGGAAGGCAGGTTTGTTCTATGGCTGAAGAAGGCTGGTCTGCTATCTCAGTAGGAGGTCTCTGTAAAGGAGCCTTGCCAGGCTGCAGTCCTCCCAGAAGAGGAAGCTGTGGTCAACAGTGTTTATACACTCGAAGAATCATTCCTAAACACTGTCCTTGGACCAGGGGAAGGCTCTGCCCTCCCCTCCTCCCATGGGCTTTGCCACTCCCAGGAGGCTGAGGCACTGGGGTCCGAAATGTGGCTACACCCATGTCAACAACCCAAATTCACTCAGGATTTAATCTGCTGTTTGCACATTGACTCAGGGTTTCCTCTGCTCCCCACAGTTCCCAGCCCCCAGATCTGTTGGCACACAGCTGATTCTTCCAGCGACAGAGGAGCCAGTGTCCTCTGGCCTTCTGGGGTACCTGGACACATTTGCACACACACATCCACATAATGTAAAATGACAAAAAAAAAACCAACTCTTAAAACTCTAAATTAAAAAGTTGGGCATGGGGTTTCATGTTTGCAAACCTAGCTCTGCTACAGTGGAGACAACAGGATCCCCGGGGCTCACTGCGCAGCCAGTGGAGCCCACTTGCTGAGTTTCAGGATGATGAGAGACTTGTCTCAAGTGACAAGGTGGACCACTCCTGAGGAATGACAGCTAAGATCGACCTCTCACGTATGCACGTACAAACATTCATGTGCGTTTACAGCCAAATCCACAGTAGTACATACACACACACATCAGGAGAGTGGGGGAGGTGATGCAGTGCCAGATGACCCCGTCTCCCACTGGCATCTTGTCCTGTGATGTGGTCTCCTCCTGTTTCAGCACACTGGGTACTCACCAGACCTGACCTGGATCTAGCACCATGCCTCGGCCGTGATTATCAGAACTGTGACCTAAGTACCCTCTTTTTGTGTTTGTTTTGGTTTTGGTTTTTTGAGACAGGGCTTCTCTGTGTTATGGCACTGGCTGTTCTGTAAACCAGACTGGCCTACAACTCAGAGATCTGCTTGTCTCTGTCCCCGAGTGCTGGAAGTAGAGGTGTGCGCCAGCACTGCCCGGCAAATACCCTCTTCTTTACAAAAACTCTAGGTGTCATATATGTAGTGCTGGTATAGGTGACTATAGCTGCCTCTGCCTCCCACATCCTAGCAGCCACCCGCTGCGATTCCCTCGCCTTGGTGTAGATGGAACTTACTGACTTGTGTGTGTGTGTGTGTGTGTGTGTGTGTGTGTGTGTGCGCACGCGCGTGCATGCGTGTGTGTGTGTGTGTGTGTGTGTGTGTGTGTGCGTGCGTTCTTGTACCTACTGTGCATGCATGTCTGTGTGGGAGTTACATATGTATGTATATGTGTGTAAAGGCCAGAGGACAGCTTCATGTCATTCCTTAGGGGCCATCAACCTTGTTTTTGAGACAGAATTTTTCATTGACCCTGAAACTGGCCGAGTAGGTTAGGCTGACTTGGGAGCATCAGGAACCTGCTTCCCACCAGGCCACAGCACTGGGGTTACAAGTCCACTGTACCACACCACGCTATTCACAGGTTCTGGGGTCGAACTCAGGTCCTTGTCCTTGCACCACAAGGCAGTTAGCAGCTGAGCCATCCCCAGCCTGTGATTTGACTCACAATAAAATGTGACCCGGATGGATGCTCCTTCTGAGACTGGCTTCAAAAGGTTGACATTCCTTCCTATATTCTTTTCAGTTTTTTATAGAGTAGGAGCAGTTTGGTGGTACAGTGTTGGAGGCCCAGGGTTCAGTTCACCTCCACCAAAACATAGTTTCTGTAAAAACAAACAAACACGCAAGAGCTGAGCACACACACACACTGCCTAAAAATTAAAATCAGAAAACAATTAAAAATAAAAATAATAAAAACAAAAATATAAGAAAATAAACAAAAGCATTTTTAAGCTAAGAAAAGAAGCCGCTGGGGCTGGAGAGATGGCTATTACAAAGAGCTGAGTTGGGTTCCTAGCACCCACATCAGGTGGTTCGTAACCACCTGCTAATTCCACTTCCAGAGATCTGCTGCCCTCTTCTGGTCACCAAGAGCACCTGCACTCACTTGAAAGGAAAAGAGAAGGGCTGGAGATGTGGCTGGTAGAGTTCTTGCTGAGCATGGATTAGATTCAGGTTCCATCATCACAGATATGGCAGTGTTCACGTGGAATCCCAGCCCTCAGGAGGTGGAGGCAGGGTGGGAGTTATGAGGTCCCTCAGCGACACAGCCAGTGTGAGGTGGTGCTGACACACAGAGGAGTCTGCGTTTAAAAAAAAAGAAAGAAAAAGAAAATTAAGAAGATGGGTTTGGTGCCGGGCGGTGGTGGCGCACGCCTTTAATCCCAGCACTTGGGAGGCAGAGGCAGGCGGATCTCTGTGAGTTCGAGACCAGCCTGGTCTACAAGAGCTAGTTCCAGGACAGGCTCCAAAGCCACAGAGAAACCTTGTCTCGAAAAACCAAAAAAAAAAAAAAAAAGAAGAAGAAGAAGATGGGTTTGGGGGCTGGAGAGATGGCTCAGAGGTTAAGAGCATTGCCTGTTCTTCCAAAGGTCCTGAGTTCAATTCCCAGCAACCACATGGTGGCTCACAACCATCTGTAATGGGGTCTGGTGCCCTCTTCTGGCCTACAGGCATACACACACACACACATAGAATATTGTATACATAATAAATAAATAAATAAATAAATAAATAAATAAATAAAAGAAGATGGGTTTGGAGGCTGAGCAGCAGTGGTTTACGCCTTTAATTCTAGCACTAGGGAGGCAGAGGCAGGCAGATCTTTGTGAGTTTGAGGCCACCCTGGTCTACAGAGTGAGTTCTGCACTACCCAGAGAAAACCCATCTCAAAAAACAAAACAAAACAACAACAACAAAAAGTCACTATGGGTGCTATTATGTGGTTTGATGATGTCCTCTTCTTATTGACATTTTCTTTTCTTTTTGCTATGGTGGGGTTGGAACCCAAGGCCTGGAATAAGCTACAAGGTGATCACCACTGAGCAACTCCCCAACCCCTCACTGGAGGGGGGTGGTTCTAGGCAGAGGCTGTACCCATGAGCCACACCCTGCCCTTCCAATTGAAATCCAATGTGGACTACTGGAAAGAACAGGACCAGGACAAGGCAGGTCCTGCCGTCTAGCTGTGCAGGTATAGCCAATCTTCATGAGATCCTGTGACTGGTTAGGTCTCTGTGTGATGAGCCACACCAACTCAGGACTGTGCCACCCGATGGCGGCTCCCATGACCTAATGAAACTTTCTTTAGAACGCACGCAGTCTGTCAGCACAGAAAGCACACCCCAGCAGAGCAGCACAGGCATACGGCTGCTGGGGGCCTCTGTGCTGACTGAAGGAGTTTCCCAGAGAACACCGAGGCCTTCATCCAGAGGTGAGGGGCTGGCTCTTCATCACTGGGCAGGTTAGCAGCCTCTCCACTGCACCTGGCTCTCAGGTGAGGTAGCTCCCTGCCCACTCTGGCCAACAGCCTCCTGAGTGGAATGCACAAGC
Organism: Dicrostonyx torquatus; assembly: GCA_028555095.1. Lineage (NCBI taxonomy): Eukaryota > Metazoa > Chordata > Mammalia > Rodentia > Cricetidae > Dicrostonyx > Dicrostonyx torquatus. The sequence goes on along the minus strand of JAQHUG010000547.1, from coordinate 193,883 downwards.
CTTTCGTAGGGAGAGACAGGAAGAAATCAACAGGGGTAAAGGGGCAAATCTTGCCTTTGGTCTCAGGCTCTCATGTGACAACACAGCCCCATCATTGAGCCTGACTTTATTTCAAACAGTGAAACTTTAACTATCTTGTTTTTGTTTTTCATTAATTTTGAGGTTTGCAAAATATGGCTCATCCAGTAAAGGTGTTTCCAAATGAGTCAAGTGATCTGATCTGATTCCTGGACCTGTATGCTGGAGGGGAGAGCCATTCCTGGGTTGCTCTAACTCAGCCATGGCCTCCCCCAAAATGAATAGAATATAATTGTTTTAAATGTCATTAACAGCCTGGCGGTGGTGGCGCACGCCTTTAATCCCAGCACTTGGGAGGCAGAGGCAGGCAGATCTCTGTGAGTTCGAGACCAGCCTGGTCTACAAGAGCTAGTTCCAGGACAGGCTCCAAAGCTACAGAGAAACCCTGTCTCGAAAAACCAAAAAAAAAAAAAAAAATCATTAAGATACTGATCTTCATGATTGATTCTGAGTCTTTGTGTGTTCCCCAATTGTGGGGATCAGGAGGCAACTTGGGGTGTTAGTCCTCAGGTGCTGTCCCCCTTGGGGTTTTTTGTTTTTGTTTTTCTCCCTTCCTTCCTTCCTTCCCTCCTTCCCTCCTTGCTTCCTTCCCTCTCTCCCTTTCTGCCTCCCTCCCTCCTTTCTTTCTCTTGGATTTATTTATTGGGCTGGATAGCACATGACTTTAATCCTAGCACTTGTGAAGCGGTGGTCTTGTAGATCTGTAGCTAGGCCTACACAGTTAGAGACTGTCTCCAAAAACGATTTTCTTTTTATGTTTTGTGTATTTGTGAGTGCCTGCATGCATGTCTGTGACCACATGTGTGCCTGTTATCCATGAAGGTCAGAAGAGTGTGTTAGATCCCCTGGAACTGGAGTTACAGGCAGCTGGGAGCCGCGTGTAGGAGCTAGGAACTGAGCACAGGTCCTTTGGAAGAGCAGCAAGTGCCCCTGACCACTGAGCTGCCTTTCCGGCTTCACCTTGTTTTTAAATCTGGCAGCTGAGCAGGCCAGGGAGCCCCAGGGACTTGGCTCTTCTGTCCCTGAAGCGGCTCTGACCTGGGTGCCAGGTGCTTTCTGTCTGAGCTCTTCATGTAGCCCAGGCTATCCTGAAACTTGCTGTGTAACAGAGGATGACCCTGAGCTTCTCATCCTCCTGCCCGTCTCCCACATCCTAGATTACAGGTGTGCGCCACACCTGGCTGATGGGGCACTGTTATTAGAGATGTTAAATGAGTCTTTTCTATCAAATACTATAAGACTTGTTCAGGACAGGAAATTTAAATCTTTTATCTCCCCTTCCTTGTAAGAATTTTATACAAATGTTTTTGTTTTTTTTAAATATTTATTTATTATGTATACAATATTCTCTGTGTGTATGCCCCCATGCCAGAAGAGGGCACCAGACCCCATTACAGATGGTTGTGAGCCACCATGTGGTTGCTGGGAATTTAACTCAGGACCTTTGGAAGAGCAGGCAATGCTCTCAACCTCTGAGCCATCTCTCCAGCCCCTTATATAAATGTTTTAATTCCCATACACCCCTGGCAAAACCTTTGTTTATATAAAGGCCCACAACTCTATTCTAAAACTTGGATGGCCTGAGCAGTGGCCCTTTCCCCCTAGAAGTTGTAATCTCTTTCCCTCCCTTCTTCATTTCTGCTGTGCTGACTCTTTTAAAGTCAGCCAATCAGCAAAGACCATAAGGTTGAATCCCAGGCAATCAGGAAAAGATGCAGTCACCAGCTGAGGAAGAGTAGAAAAACAGACTTCCGGTCTCTGGCTGTTTGCTCTTCTGAGGGCGCCCTCCTGGTCAGGAGTAAAGAGCTGCTTTTTCCAGTCTCTTCAGTTGGAGGTGGATCCAGCTCACCTGCGGGGAGCCTCAGACCCCAGCAGGGCAGCCCAGGTACCCCATGAGCTCTTGTTTGTTTTGTTTTTTTTTTTTGTTTGTTTTGTGGCCCTCGTGTGGCCTCTGATGTTTTCCAGGTTGGCAAAAGAACCTGGGGTTTGGATGTCCATGGAAAAGGCCTGAAGGCCTGGTCCCAGGCAATGACTGTGGTGACCAGGAACACTGCACACAAACCAAGCAGGAAATGCTGTGAGGAACAACGAAGTATTCCTTTGGTGGTTGGGTCATCCTGGGGGTTGAGACGTGTCTTTGACTTGACATGAAACTTGGGACACAAGAGACCTCCATTCAGGGACACTGAGCACAAGATAAACAGGATAGAAAATAACTTAAGAAGAGCTGCTTTGGTTTTTACTGTCTAGTCTAGGTGCTGTGATATAAACAAGGATGAGGAAAAAGAAAATCTTGATACTGTCTCTTTCTGCATTACTATGACTTCATCACTATCTTAGTTTATATAATTACATGGAATAAACTAGAATGGCAGCAGCCATGACTGTTAAGGTGCCCCTGAGCCCTCAGGGGATTTCCCCTTTTATATTATACTAAGGGATAACACTTTATTTTCCGAGTTTTCTGTGTCCCACATCCTCTAATAATTCTGGCTTGTGTGTGGTAAATTATATTAAGGCTTTCCCGACTCGAGTAGAGTTCACCTGAGGGCTTGCACGCTCGCCTCCCATCTAGACTGAGGCGTGGAAGAGGGGCTCACAGGTTATAAAGTTGAAGGGTCAAAGGGAATATTTAAAAGAAATATAGGGGGGGCGGGAGAGATGGCTCAGAGGTTAAGAGCATTGACTGCTCTTCCAGAGGTACTGAGTTCAATTCCCAGCAACCACATGGTGGCTCATAGCCATCTATAATGAGATCTGGTGCCCTCTTCTGGCATGCAAGCATACATGGAAGGAATATTGTATACATAATAAATAAATAAATCTTAAAAAAAAGAAATATAGGGAATTTAATCCACACAGGCACTAAATTCCTCTTCAATTTATATGATCTTTGATATGTGATGATATATTTGTCTTGAGGAGTTTTTGCTGGATGGGGATCTGGCACAAAGGGTTAAAATCAGCCAGACAAAACAGGGAATTCAGTAAGGTCACACATATTACAGTCACATCTCCCCCCCCCCCTTTTTTTTCTTTTTGGCTTTTTGAGACACGGTTTCTCTATGTAGCCCCGGCTGTCCTGGCACTTACTCTGTAGACCACGCTGGCCTTGAACTCACAGAGATCTATCTGCCTCTGTCTCCCCAATGCTGGGATTAAAGACATGTGCCACCATTGCCCGGCCGGGAGTCACATCTGTAGAAGTGGATAATAGGAACAGAATGTCTTCATGATCGCAAATGAAGAAGGGCAGATACAGGAGTCATATCAGGACAGTGACTAATCTGACTGGCGCCTCCTTTTCTCGCGGTCACTCATGAAAAGGAAGAAATGGCAGGAACTCTGCTGTGGAAGCTCAGGAGAGGGAAACAGAAAATCTGGAAGGCCTCGTGGTCTGGGGAGGAACTAGAGTATGAAGGCTGCAAAGGCCAGGAAGAGGAGGGGTTCCACGCGTGGGGCTCTGAGGAATAGCCTCATGCATTCTGAGTGGAGACTTTTCAGGGGGCTGCTTCAGCACCCACATTCCTGTCAGTAACCCCCACTCACGCTTAGTACGTAAGCCCGATCAATTCATTGCTTCCCCAGGCTGAGCTCTGATGAAATTGAACTTTGGTTTGTCATTGGGGTCACACTTCAAGGCTAAACTAATGTGGTCCGAGGGATTAAAACGGAGAATATGCCCCCCTCCCCGCTTGCCCTCCATGATCAGTAAGGTCCCAGGACACTGTGGACCGGCTCTCAATGTTCTGTAACTGTGCAAAATCTCCTCTTCTCTTGTTTAGGAAACCATGGAGACCCAGTGACTCTAACCAGCATACAGCCTGCAAAGGGAGTCAACACAGAGGAAACACGTCCTCAGTGCTTCCACAGAAGCCACAGTCTAGCAAGGCTCTGACTGACCTCACAGAGATGGAACAGCTGGCAAAGAGCAAGCTGGAGGAGCCAGAGAGCCTCTCACGCCCAGGTGACCCCTGAGGACCAGATGCTAGCCTGGCCGGACAGGACCAAAATAAAATGATGACTTTTGGCCACCTGCATGGTTTAGACACTCAGCAGAGAAGTATAACCAGAGACTAAGAAAGGACTGGCCAGAGTCCGAGCACTCACACTCTCAGACATTAGATACGAGTCCTTTATACAACTAAATCTTGCTAATTGCTTGCTTCTTTGTTTGTTTTTTCGAGACAGGATTTCTCTGTGTAACAGTCCTAGATGTTCTGGCTTCTCCTGGGTCGCCACCTAGGATCTGTATTGCTAGTGACTGCTGTCTTTATTTCTCCTCGGATCTCCCTTCAGACACCAGTCAGGTACTTCCTTTCCTGCCTACATCTGATAATTGGGGCCTTTTAGGTAGGTCCCCCAACTGCCACACCAACACCTCAAATGCAGCTGGAAGAAGCCAGACCATTCATCACCACAATCCCATAATGCCATTTAGGGTCAACTCTTCAGGGGAATGAGGAGTGATAAGAACAGGAGGGAGACACTGGCCTGGCAGTTTAGGGGGTAAAGACTGAAAAGAGAATAAGCAATTTCCTCCTTGACTAAAAGCCAGACATGACCCTTGCCAAGAGTCTCAAGGATGCCAAAGTGTTTGGGGAGCTCTGAGCTCTGATCTGGTTTCTAAATGATACTAGGATTAGCTCTTTAGGGAAATAGAATGTTTTAGGAGAGCCTGTTTAGGAGAAACTGGCTAAGAATCTCTGGTCTGTATTGTGAGAATAGAACCTCTGGCTAGGGTCAGACTTAACATTCCACTGGGGCCAGCTCCATCCTCTGCCAAGGAACCAAGCCTAGGAAGGCGGGCTCACCTTAAACCATGCTAACAAAATAGATAGAATAATTAATTTCTTGGGCTCACCTTCAACCATGCTAATGAAATAATAGGAACAATTAATTTCTTGCATTAGGGCCTAACTCAGGCTTATCGGCTCCACTATTACTGAACATATCTTCCCTCCCCTGCAGTTTCTTACATCATGATAGGACAGAATGGGAGGAGGGATTTGTAGATCAAGTAAGGTCTTCTCTATCAAATATTATAAGACTTGTGTTTAGGACAAGGGGTTCAAATCTTCATAGCCGGGTCCACCCCAGGCCTTGTAATAATTTTGCACAGGTGCTGGAGAGAAGGCTCGTGGTTAAGAGCACAGACTGCTTTTCCTGAGGACTTTGATTCCCAGCACCCACATCAGGCGGCTCACCCTGCCAGTAACTCCAGCTCCAGGGCATCTGACACTTCTGACCTCTGTGGGCACTTGCGTTCATGTGCATATATGCCCACACACATACACACGCAAGTAAATAATAAAAAAATCTTAAAAAATAATTTTATGCAAATGTTTTAACACCACCCCCACTGCTGTCTGGAAAACCTTTGTTTTCCCTGCATGCGTGTCTGTACATGTGTTCCTGGTGCCCATGGATACCAGAATAAGGTCAGATCTCCTTGGGCCTGAGTTACAGAGGGTTGTGAGCCACCATGTGGGTGCTGGGAATTAAATGACCACCTGTCAGGATGGCATAGCCTATCTTAATTTCAAAAGAAACGATCACTTACTGAGTTAGGACATGCAACTATGCTTGTCAATCCCCAAGCTCTCTGACCATCAGACAAGGTGGAAACGGGCCTGCATTTTTTAGTATCCACAGCTAACTAGTGGGGCTACTGGGATTAAAGGTGTGTGCCACCACTGCCTGGTCTGTAAGGCTGACCAGTGGAGCTGTTTCATTCTCTGATCTTCAGGCAAGCTTTATTTATTAAAACACAAACAAAATATCAACACACTTTCCCTTTTTTTCTAAAATAAAACAGGCTATAACTATATATAATAAATACAATGACTATATACAATATATATGGCAATCAATAATACATCAACAATGTCTAGTCCATTTGCATTTGACAAATTCAGAGAAAATACTCCATATCTATCCTATCTTGATGAGTTCAAAAGACTTATACCTAATTTACTTCCTTTCATAACTTGCTTTCTGTATCTGGTAAACAAGGAAAACTATAACTATAGCTGTCTAGTCTTCAACTCCGTCAGAGACCCAAGAAGGAAATAATATTAACTGAAGAGAAAGTGTGAGCAAGCGACTTCCAAAAAATGTGAGAAATGACAGAAACAGCTGGCTGCTTGGACAGTCACCCAAAGTTCCTCAGCAATGTTGAGGCATCCATCATTGATCTACAGACCTAGAATATCTGACAGACTTTTCTATGAAGTAGAGTTTTTGAAAGACTGTCCCTACTTGTCTTGGCGAGGCTTGGCAGTCACTCTCTTTTGTGTCCTGCTTGTCCAATTAGGACAGCATACTGTCAGCAGTTGAGGCAAGGGCACTTTCTTGCCCAGTGGCTTACTTTTGTCACAAACAAAGCAAACTATATGGGGAGTTTCTTTGATGCCCAACATCTTCTCTGAAGTAGATTGGTGCTGCAAAGAGTAGACATGTCTCATTGTCATAAAAAGAAAAAAGAACCTATGTTGTTAAAACATCTTAAGCAGGGGGCTAGAGAGATGGCTCAGTGGTTAAGAGCACTGCCTGCTCTTCCAAAGGTCCTGAGTTCAATTCCCCGCAACCACATGGTGGCTCACAACCATCTGTAATGATGGTCTGGTGCCCTCTTCTGGCCTGCAGACATACACACAGACAGAATATTGTATACATAATAAATATTTTTAAAAAAACACCTTAAACACCATATTATGTAGATCTCTGAAGTGTTTGACCTTGAAAACATACCTAATGTTCAATTATAATAAGTGATTAAATACTAACCTGCATTTACTTGTTATCCTAAACAGTTAGTAATAATAATTTTCAAGGACTAGAAACTTGCATTACATTGTTAAATTAGTTCTATATGTACAATACCTTGAACAAAAGTAGAAATGTATGTACAGTATGTCTCTAACAAAATTAATTTCAAATTTGTATCAATATAAAATCTATATACAATATACAAAAATTCAATCCAAAGTAAAACATTTAAAACTATCAGTTGCCTTTTAGTCAATAATCTAACTTTCTATCTTTATCATATCTATGTCTTCCCTTTTTGTGAATAATCTACTAACTTTCTATCTTTATCATATCTATGTCTTCCCTTTTTTCTTTTCAAAACAAGAACCATGAATGTAATTTAGTTTGTTTACTTTTTTCCTGACCGTTACCAATAACAACTTGTAAACCAACTCCCCTAAACAATAACAAACATCCATAACCCATTGAACAACCAAAACCCACCCACCCCACCTTTCGGGAATATGAGCATCATATTCTTAAATTTACTTCCTGCTGTGTGGAGGCATTAGTATCTTTAGGGGATCCTGAAAAGAAAAATTTGGGTTAATTGTCGAGTCCTGGGAGAGGTAGCTATATCATCTGTTGTTCAGTCTCTGCATAATGGGAAAGTGCAGGGCTTGTCTCAAGTCCTGGCTAGAGTAGTCTGTTAGGCTGGATCATCTCAACAAGCTGCCTCAAAATTGTTCTGAACAGTATGTAGTCCAAAACCGATTTTTAAGTGGTGTTCTTCAGCTTAGTGATGTTATCATAGTCCTGGAGGAATCGTCATTGTGGTGCCCCATCCTCCTTTTGGAGAGTTCAAAGGTCACTGTTAGGTGTGTTCATGGTTTGCTGCAGAAAACTGATAAAGACTCAAGCCTTTAATCATGTACAGATTTTTCTAGAATTATTTAGTACTCTATATGATCACTAACATCATGACACATATATAGATATTAATCTTATAAATCTTATATCTTAAGAAAAGATGTGCCGGGCGGTGGTGGTGCACACCTTTAATCCCAGCACTAGGGAGGCAGAGGCAGGCGGATCGTTGTGAGTTCAAGACCAGCCTGGTCTACAAGAGCTAGTTCCAGGACAGGCTCCAAAGCTACAGAGAAACCCTGTCTCGAAAAACCAAAAAAAAAAAAAAAAAAAAGAAGAAGAAAAAAAGAAAAGATGTTAAAGAGTCAATGTAAAACTAAAGGACTATGAGATTAGTAGCAATAAAATAGTCCTTAAATATTTGTTTTTCTTCTGTTCCATATCAGGTGGCTCTTTTGACATGAAACAGAGATTTTGGATTTTATTTTAAAAAGCATGCTTGGGTTTAGAGAAAAAGAGAGCCACACTCCAACATCAAAGCCAGCTTTACTCTTTGATTGGATTGGGACTAAAAAAAGACCATTTGTATTATATGTCTAGAGAACAGCAGAAACAAACATTTGGAAAGATTTACAAATTTTATCCTGCTGGAAATTTGGTGTACCAATAGGCCAATTTATTCTTTTTGGGTGGGGGGACATTTTTTCTCGATGATTTGTCCCTTTTTTTTTTTTTTTTTTTAGATATCTCATCTGTCCAGCTGTCTTCAGATTCCTTAGCTGGATACCTTTATTCTCCTGAAAAGATAGAAACTAAACCCTCCCAAACCCTAATTTGGGGGAGATTTTTTTTTTGGCAAGTTATACCTGATCAAATGAAAAGAATTTGTTAGTTTTATTTAGTTTAGATTAAACAGCCATGGTGCTTAATGAACTATCATCTCTTTTAATTAAGAAGTCTCTCTTGTTCAAATTGAATCTTCATCAGTTTTGATGGTGCTGGGGAACCTCCTTCAGTCAATGACCTTTAAGAGGCTGGACCAGGTTAGGGCATGACTTTTAGGTACCCAGAGAAAGCCACCAGCCCACCTAGCTCTCTCTCTCTCTCTCTGTTTCCCATACTCCACACCTTGAGGTTGAACCCCCATTCTTGTTCCATGAGTTTTCCCCTTACAATAAAAAAAATCTTAGAATACTCGTTTGGAGTTATCTTGGGATTATTTGACTCATGATTTCCCTCGCTGGACATGTTCAGTTTCATGATAGTATCCATAGTTTTCTTTTCCCGTGAAAACAAAAGCAAAACACCTTCCCCAATGTTACACATATCCTAGTTTCCATCTTTAAAGATGTATATCAGCTGATTTAATTTCTTGGGTTTTTTTCTACTATCCAATGTCTCTCCACAATTGTTGTTTCTTTCTTATTCGCATTTGGAAAATTCAAAGTTTAAAGCCGGGCGGTGGTGGCACACACCTTTAATCCTAGCACTTGGGAGGCAAAGGCAGGTGGATCTCTGTGAGTTCAAGGCCAGCCTGGTCTACAAGAGCTAGTTCCAGGACAGGCTCCAAAGCTACAGAGAAACCCTGTCTTGAAAAACCAAAAAAATAAAAAAATAAAAAATAAAAAGAAAGAAAGAAAGAAAAGAAAAGAAAAGAAAACTCAAAGTTTAAAAAGCATTATTCAATCTATTTCTGGGGTTATTTATCATCCCTTTCTGTGTATTTAACATATCCTATACAGTTCAATTTTATTTTTCTATAACTGCTTACCATGTAGGATTATGTATTATACCTGTAATATGGTTTATATTGTAATAAGCAAAAACTGTTTCATTTTTACAAGAAACATATGCTGGAGATTGTCAGTCTTAATTTGTACAGGTATACCCATAATGTCCATAACTTCTAGGAAATGTGTGAATACTAAATCAGCCTTTTCCAAACTCAAAGCAGTTGCCTATTGAAACCCTGAATAGGTATCAATGGTGTGGTGTACATATTTTAATTTTCAAAATTCCCCAAAATGGAACACATCCATCTGCCAGATTTCATTCATTTGAGTACTCTTTGGGTTACTTCCTGCAGGTAGTGAGGTTTGGTTGTATAAAGAATAAGGGCAAAGCCGGGTGGTGGTGGCGCACACCTTTAATCCCAGTACTTGGGAGGCAGAGGCAGGCGGATCTCTGTGAGTTCGAGACCAGCCTGGTCTACAAGAGCTAGTTCCAGGACTGACTCCAAAGCTGCAGAGAAACCCTGTCTTGAAAAAAAGGAAGAACAAGGGAAAAAAATAAAAGAACAAGGGCATTTCCTTGGTTTGTTATCAAGTGATGGAAAAGTCATTTTTAAAGCCTTTGCTATTGACACGATGTTTGTTATGAAATTCTGAGGTCTTCAACACACTTCTAATCTGTAACTGGTCAATTTCTGCATTACCTTGTGCTAGAGGACCTGGCAGACCTATATGGGAACAGATGTGTGTTATGTATATGGGATGATGCCTAACCTGATTATATCTTGTAACTGAAGAAATAATAAAGTCAATTGTGTGACATATGGTATAAATTCAGTGGTTTTAATATGCAAAACAACTCTTTCTGTATATTGTGAATTGGTAACTATGTTGAGAGTTTCTTGAAGATCTCTTCATACCATGAGAATAGTATATAATTCTGACATTTGGACAGAATCATAAGGGTTTTATTTTACTTTACTTATATTTTCTGATTTACTTGCATTAGTATAGAATGTAGGGGCTCCAGTTATTGGTGTGTCCCATACAATGTGAGGATGGAACCAATTAGTTCTCTTTTTAGTCAAATTCTCTTGCTTTTGCGATAGTTGTTAATCTCTCCCAAAAAATTACTACAAACTCTTTGTCAGGGTTCACTTTCTTCCCATAATTTGTCAGTTTCATCATTAGTAAAAGGTACTATAATTTCTGCTTGGCCTATTCCTTCCAAGCAGAAATAAAAATATAAGTTTTTATAAAAATACAATTTTTATAAGAAATAAAAAACATAAGTTTTTAATTTTTCACTCATTTTATGTGATCCATTCTAAGATAATATCTTTCCTCTGCATTAAAATTTATATAGGGGAATGTTTGGAGGGTAATATGACCAAAATGCAGTTAAGATTCAGATCCACACAATCCAGGTGTGCCTTCTGTAATTTCTCTTCAATAAAAGTCAATTATCTTTCAACTTCAGCTGATAATTCCCTGGGGCTATTTAAGTCCTTGTTACCATCTAAGGTTTCATTTAAATGAATCAGTTCATCAAGACCTATTCCAATAGTGCACTATAGATGGAAAATGTCTCCTAGCAATCTTTGGAAGTCATTAAGAGTCTGTAATTGAGCTCTCTTAATTTGGGGTGTAATTTTTTGTAAACATATTTTATAGCCTAAATAATTAATAGAATCTCCTCTTTGTACCTTTTTCAGGGCCAATTTGTAATCCTAAAAAATTTTTTACTTCTTCAAACATTCCTTCTAAAGTATCCACATTTGAATCAGAGTGAAAAATGTTATCCATGTAATGGTAAACTGCAGATTGTGGACACTGCTTATGTATCATCTCCAATAGCTGACTTACAAAATATTGGCACAGGGTGGGGATATTTAACATTCCCTGTGGGAGAATCTTCCATTGATTCTTAGCAGGCTGAGAATAATAAGTAGACACTGTGAAGGCAAATTTTTCTTCGTGTACTTCTTGTAAAGGTATAGTGAAGAAGCAGTCTTTTAAATCAATAACAATACAAGGCCATCCTTGTATTGTATGGAAGGTGCTGGCATTGTCTTTAACAGCTTAATTATCCTTTTGCATAGAGAATGGCATTTGCAAAAGCCAAAGATACAATTATTATTTGTCTAACTTCTGAATTTGATAGCATTTGTATGGAAGGCAAAGGAATTCCAGACTGTAGAGGCCCATTGGCTGAATCACTTTATTAATGGCTCTTAGATCTGTACCATTCTCCATTTTCCAGATTCCTTTTTATCAACAAATACATGAGAATTCCAAGGGTTGTTTGATCTTTCAATATGATGAACATCTAGTTGCTCCTGCACCAGCTGTTCTAAAGCCTGCAATTTATCTATTGTTAAAGATCATTGCGTAACCCACACAGATTTTTCTGTCAACCATTATAATGGTAGGGCTGTTGGTGCCTTTGAAATATCAGCAGCTGTTGTATCCTGCTCTTGTACATCCTGAATGGTTTGTTACTGTTTTTTATGAAACCTTCTAATATTTTGCCCAGAAACATAATTAATTTATGATTTGTTTCTAAGATTTGAGGAATGTTGATCTGAGTATTCCATTGCTGTAACAAATCACAACCCCACAAATGCATGACCCATCTTATGCTCTGCTTTACCTAAGATAGTTCCAGTCCCTAAAAGCTGAACATTTGCCTCTTAAAGAGGCTAATTTGGATGCCAAGATTCTGGTGTAGCTATTGTGACATCCTCACTTGTGTCTACAAGACCTTCAATGACAATGTCATTTATTCATATTTTTAATTTTGTTCTTTGTACCTTTATAGAAGTTTGCCAGAATACTCGCTTTATGGTTTCTCCTAAATTTTTTGTTTTCTCTTCTATAGTTGTTCTATCATCCAGAGCAGTATGGTTTCTTACAATAGGCATTAGGTTCTTTAATTGCTCTGGGAAGGAGCTTTCTCCATGATGACAGGAAATGATTGAACTGAACTTGGCATAAGGGGCCCCTCAAGGAATTTCCCAATGACAAAGGAATAAATATTTCTTGTTGACCTACATTCCTTAGTCCAATGCCTACCTTTGCCACACCTTCCATATAATCCAGAAGGGAAGGGTGTTCTGAATGGATTATGCTTTTAAAAAAATTGTTTCTAGGAAGGATGTGTTCACAATCCCTTTTTTTTTTTTTTTTTTGGTTTTTCGAGACAGGGTTTCTCTGCAGCTTTGGAGTCAGTCCTGGAACTAGCTCTTGTAGACCAGACTGGTCTCGAACTCACAGAGATCCGCCTGCCTCTGCCTCCCAAGTGCTGGGATTAAAGGCATGCGCCACCACCGCCCCACAATCCCTTTTAAGGTGACCTTGTCTGCCATGATTATAACATTTGACATTTTGATTTTTCCTCAAACCTCTGGAAATCACCTCTTCTATCCGTGCATCATCATGGTCATGACATCCAATATTAGTTGGATCCATTCCTCCAAAGGTGCTGGCCTTATCTTTAACGGCTTAATTATCCTTTTGCATAGAGAATTGGCATTTACAAAAGCCAGAGATACAATTATTATTTATTTAACTTCTGAATTTGATATCATTCCATTTACGGCTGAAGTCAATCTTTGTAAGAAATTGGTGAAATTTCCCTTGGTCCCTGCATAACTTTAGTAAATGACTCAATTTCTTTTCCTATTTCTCCAATTCTGTCCCACACATCCAATGCTGCTGCATGGCATAAATCCAGGGTGTAGTCCTCATATACAGCTTGCCTTTCTATAGTAGTGGAGTGTTCTTCTCCAAGAAATTTCCCTTCTCTAGCTTTACTCCATTGTTCAAAAATCTTAGCCTCTTCTCTGAACAAGGTACTCCATTGTAATTGTATACCAGGCTCTAAAATACATTTAACCAAATCTATCATGTAATTAAGAATAATTCTATTACAAACTGACCATGAGTTTAAGATTTGCTTTATGAAAGGTGAATGTATGCCATATAAGACTATTGCTTCCTTGAATCTTCCTTAAATATAACAATGGCACAGGAGTCCAGTTAGCTGTAACAGAGCCCCTGGCATTTGAAAATTTCTGTAAGGTTATTGAATATATTAAGGTTGGTTGTCTGCAAACTTTATGTTGTTCCTCTCTATTCTAATACTGCAAAGCTGAATCTGGCTCTCCATTAAATTCTTCTTTCTGAATTTGAATATCTCTATGATCTATTTTATTAGGTTTTTCTAAGGCCTGTATCTTAGCACTCAAATTAACTAACTTTTTTAGTGATAAGACAAAAATGACAAAGCTGATAATATTTACAATTGATATTACATAAATCCCTTTTAAATTAGATATCCTCTCATTTAATTGTTCCATTTTCAAACTATCTAGCATATTATTGTACTAAGACCCTAATCCCTCCATTGTAATGGTTTTTCCCATTTTAATGTGCGAGAAAAACTCCCTCTTTTAACTAATTCCTCCCTTTCAGAATTCCCCATTGACCAAATCTACTGACGATGTTGATGAAGATGTGGGGTTTATTGCTGCTGCATCCAACTTAGAAAACCCTGACTGGATTTCAAGACAGCTACTTAGTTTGGCAGCAGCCTGAGAAGGGGGTTCAGGGAGAGCCCACAACCCATGGTGGAGAGAGAGATGGCTGCCTGAAAAATGCACAGGGGATTGTTTGGAAAAAAAGCACATATGTTGGGGGAAGCTGCCTGGAGGCTATAACAGAAAAATCCCAAACCTGCTCAGAGGCTTGAGGAAAAAAGTAAAGCCCAGCCAGGTGGGTAAAAGTAAAAAAAAAAAGTAAAGCTACAGGTGTGTAGCTCTGGCAGGTGCCCCACATGTAGCTCCAGCCTCTGCTGGTGCCTTTTTCATGTATTTGAACCCCAAACATTGGGCACCAAAACCCAGAGACAGATATTGGGGTTCAACTGAAGATGAGAAAAACAAATCAGCCAGCCACTGGCTCTTACCTCTACCTCAGATTGAAATGATGATCCTGCCTTCACAAATGCTCAGAATGAGACTGAGCTTAGACCTGTCTCCTTCTGTTTTATATTCCTCTCTAGAGCTGGAATTAAAGGCATGCACTGCCACCACCTAGCCTCTATGGTTAATTAATGTGACTATGGGATTATAGGTGTGTGCCACCACTGCCTGGTCTGTATTACTGACCAGTGTGGCTGTTTTACTCTCTGATCTTCAAGCAAGCTTTGTTTATTAAAATATAAATAAAATATCACTACATTTTTTTCCCACAAAAATGGGAAACACTATTAAAATGGAGGGAGTTAGATCTCTGTATGACAATACACTGGCTGGTTTGAAAATGAAACAATTAAATGAGAGGATAACTAATTTAGATGGGATTTATGTACTGTCAATTATAAACATAATTAGTGGTATCATTTTTTGTTTTATCACTAAAATGTTGGTTAATCTGAATGCTAAGATACAAGTTTTAGGAAAACTTATTAAAACAGGTCATAGAGATATTCAGATCCAGACAGAGGAATTTAAAGGGGAACCTATCTCAGCATTGCACTTTAAGTTTAGAGAGGTTTTCAAACAGCCAACTTTAATTTATCCAGTAACCTTACTGGAACAACTGCCAAATGATTGACAGCCTCAAGGCTGAGCAAGAGCTTAATGGGCTCCTGTGGAAATGTTAAGATTTAAGGATATTCAAGGAAGTCATATTCTCAAATGGCACACATTCACCTTTTGTGAAGCAGATGTTAAACTTGTGGTCAACTTGGGGTAGAATTATCCCTCAAGCCTGGAGAGGCTCAGTTACAGCAGTCTTGGAACCTGGTCCTCAGTTACAGTGGAGGCTAAGACCCTTGACCAACGAAGTAGGGCCAGAGATATGGAAACCTCCCACAGCTAACTTCCTGGAGGGGGAGATCATGCTGATGTACAATGGCAAACTCTCTAAGATGACCGCACCTTGGTTTTGTGCCACACAGAAGCTTGAAAGCTTGGAACAGAATTGAAGAAGTAGGAAAGAAAATTGAGTTATTTACTAAATTTATACAGGGCCCAAAGAAACCTTCATGGATTTCTTACAAAGATTGACTTTAACAGCAAATGGAATGATACCAAAATCAGAAACTAGACAAATAATAATTGAATTTCTGAGTTTTGGAAGCACCAATTCTCTATGGAAGAGGACAATGAGGCTGTTAAAGACAAGATCAGCACCTTGAAGGAATGGAGCTGAGATATGATCAGTGTTGAATCTCAAGGCCATGATGATGCATGGATACTCAGGTGATTTCCAGAGGTCTGAAGAAAAATTAAAATGTCAAGTGTTTCAATTGCTGTAAACACAGTCACCTAAAAAGGGATTGTAAATAGGTCATTCCTAGAAACAATGTTTTTTCTACATTGTTTTGTCTAAGCACAATTCAAAGAGAACACCCCTCCCTTCTGGATTATGCAGAAGGTGTGATAAGGGAAGACATTGGACTAATGAATGTAAATCAACAAGGAGAATGCCTTGAGGTGCTTCTTGCAGGCCCCTATACCAAATTCGGTTTAATCATTTCCTGCCATCATGGTGGAAACTTCTTTCCAGAGCTGTTAAAGAACCTAATGCCTATTTTAAGAAACCATACTGCTCTGGATAATAGAACAGCTATAGAAGAGACAACAAAAATTTCAGGAAAAACCATAAGGCAGATATTTTGGCAAACTTCTATAAATATACAAAGACCAAAATTAAAAATACTAGGAAATGACATTGTCATTGTAGACACAGGTGAGGACGTCACAATAACTGCACCGGAATCATGGCATCCAAATTAGGCAGTTCAGAAGGTAAATGTTCAGCTTTGGGGACTGGGACTTTATCTCAGTTACATAGAGCTTGAGAGTGGTTGAACGTATAGGGCCAGAATGTTAAAATCATATGTGGCTAACATAGCACGAATTTGTGGGGTTGTGATTTGTTACAGCAATGGAATACTCAGATTAACATTCCTCCAATCTTAGAGACAAATCATAAATTAACGTACGTTTTGTGAGAAATATTAGAAGGTTTATAAAGAACAGCAACCGACCATTCAGGTTGTACAAGAGCTGGGCACAACAGCTGCTGCCCTTTCAAAGACACCAACAGCCCTACCTTTAAAATGGTTGATAGTCAATCCTGTATGGGTTAAACAATGACCTTTAACAACAGAGAAACTGTAGGCCTTAGTTTAGCTGGTACAGGAGCAGCTAAATGTTCATTTAGATATTGGAGAATCAACCAATCCTTGGAATTCCCCTGTATTAGTTATTAAAAAGAAATGTACTGTATACCTAATAAAAAATAAATTAAAAATAAAAAAGAAAGAAATCTGGCCAGGCAGTAGTGGCATAAACCTTTAATTCCAGCACTTGGGAGGCAGAGGCAGGCATATCTCTTTGAGTTCAATGTCAGCCTGGTCTACAAAGCTAGTTCCAGGACAGCTAGAGCTATTCAGGGAAGCACTGTCTTGAAAAACAAAACAAAATAAAATCTGGAAAATAGAGAATGGTAACAGATCTAAGAGCTGTTAATAAGGTGATTCAGCCAGTGGGCTCTCTACAGTCTGGAATTCCTTTGCCTTCTCTGTTATCTAAAGTATGGCCTCTTGTAGTATTGATTTAAAAGATTGTTTCTTTGCTATATCTTTACAAGAAAAGGACAGAGAAACATTTGCCTTCATGGTATTTACCTGTAATAATTCTCAGCTTGTTAAGAAATATTAATGGATGATTCTCTCAAAAAGAATGTTAAATAGCTTCACTCTGTGGCAATATTTTATAAGTCAGCTATTGGAAATAATACATAAGCTATTTCCTCAATCTATAGTTTACCATTATATGAACGATATTTTACTAGTTGACTCAAATGTAGATACCTTAAAAAGAATGTTTGAAGAAGTAAAGAAAATTTGCCTCTTTGGGTATTACAAATTGGTCCTGAACAAAATACAAAGAGGAAATTCTATTAATTATTTAGGTTATAAAATAGGTCTACAAAAATTAGAGCCCAAAAGATGCAAATCAGGAGAAATCAATTGCAGACTTTTAATGATTTTCAAAGATTGCTAGGAGTCATTTCAAATCTACACCCACTATTGAAGTAAAAAAAAAAAAACTGAGTAATTTGTTTAAGACTTTAGATGGTGACAAGAACTTAAAGTCAAAGAGCTGAAGATGAGAGAGAATTGGCTTTGGTGGAAAAGAAACTACAGGATGCACATGTGGATTGGATCCAAAGCTTGATTGCATTTTGGTTATTTAACCCTCAAGCATTCTCTTACAGGAATATTAATGCAGAGGAAAGATATTATCATAGAATGGATTTTTACCACATAAACAGAGCAAAAAATTAAAAACTCATGTGGAAAATGTCTTTGAGTTGATTCTAAAAGGTAAATTGAGACTTTGTCAATTAGCAGGAATAAACCTAACAGAAATTGTAGTAGCTTTTACTAATGCTGAAATTGACAAATTATGGGCAGAAAGTGAGCCTTAACAAAGAGTTTGCAGTAAGTTTTGGGAGAGATTAACAACAACTATCTGAAAAACAAGAGAATGTGCAAAGAGAACTAACTGGATCCTTCCATGAAGTGTATGGGACACACCAACAACTGGAGCCCTACATTCTATACTGATGCAAATAAATCAGGAAAGGCAGGTTAAAAATCAGAAAATTTAAGTAAACTGGCTCAAAACCCTTATGACTATGTCAAAAAGTCAGAATTATATGCTGCTTTCATGGTATTAATGGATTTTTACGGAGCCTCTCAACATAGTTACTGATTTGCAATATGCAGAAAGAGTTGTTTTTGCATATTGGAACCACTGAATTCATACCAGAGGATACAGAACTGACTTTATTATTTATTCGGTTACAAGAAATAATCTGGAACACACATCTGATCCCATATGCGTCTGCCAGGTCCTCTAGCACAAGGTAATGCAGAAATTGATCAACTATTGATAGGAAATGTGCTGGAGGCCTTAGAATTTCATAACAAACATCATGTCAATAGCAAAGGCTTTTAAAAAAAAAGATTTTTCCATCACTCAACAACAAGCCAAGGAAACTATAAGACAATGTTCTAGTTGTTACTTATACAACCAAACTCCACTACCTGCAGGAAGTAACCCAAAGAGTACTCAAAGGAATGAAATCTGGCAGATGAATGTGCTCAATTCTGTAGGATTTGGAAAATTAAAATATGTACCACACCATTGATACGTATTCAGGGTTTCAATGGGCAACTGCTTTAAGTTTGGAAAAGGCTGATTTGGTAATCACACATCTATTAGAAGTTATGATCATCATGGATATACCTGTACAAATAAAGATTGACAATCTCCAGCATATGTTTCTTGTAAAATGAAACAGTTTTTTGCTTATTACAACATAAACCATATATATTACAGGTATACCACACAATTATACAGGGCAAGCAGTTATAGAAAGATCAAATCAAAGTCTTAAGGATATGCTAAATATGCATAAAAGGGTAATAAAGACCCCCAGAAATATATTGCATAATTCTTTATTGATTTTAAATTTTCTAAATGCGAATGAGAAAGGAACAACAGTTGTGAAGAGACATTGGATAGCAGAAGAGCTATGGATTTACAATAGCCTGTATTCTTTAAAGATGTGCTGACCTCAGAATGGAAACCAGGATATGTGTCATGTTGGGGAAGGGGTTTTGGTTTTCTTCCCACAGGAGAAGAATAGCTATGGATACAATCACCATCAAAACTGATAAAGATTCAATTTGAACAAAAGAGACTTCTTAGTTAGAAGAGGTGATAGTTCATCAAACAGCATGGCCATTCGATCTAACCTAACTTATAAGACTAACACATGCTTTTTATTTGATCAGATATAACTTGCCAAAAGGAGACCTCCCCAATATTAGGGTTTGGAAAGGGTTTTGCTTCTGTCTTTTCAGGAGAATAAAGGCATCCAGCTAAGGAATCTGAAGACAGCTGGACAGATGAGATATCTGAAGAAAAGGAACAAATCATCCAGAAAACAATGTCCAAAGAAAAAGAATAAATTGGCCTATTGGTGTATCACATTTCTAACAGGATAAAACTTTGTAAATCTTCCCAAATATTTGTTTCTGCTGTTCTCCTCAGACATATAATACAAGTGGTCTTTTTGTAGTCCCAGTCCAATTAAAGATTAAAGCTGGCTTTGGAGTTGGAGTGTGGTTCTCCCTCTCTAAACCCAAGCATGCTTGTTAAAGTGAAATTCAAAATCTCTATCTTATGTCAGCAGAGCCACCTGACATGGGACAGAAGAAAACACATATTTGAGGATTATCATAACTGGTCTCTTTAGCATGTTTTAACAGCTTTTCTTTCCTTCCTTTTGAGCCAGGTTTTTTCTGTGTAGCTTCAGAGCCTGTCCTGGAACTCACTCTGTAGACCAGGCTGGCCTTGAACTCACAGAGATCCACTAGTCTCTGCCTCCCTAGTGCTGGGATTAAAGGCGTGCGCCACCACAGCCTGGCACAGCTTTTCTCAAGGTATAAATATTTTCTCAAAATTTATAAGATTAATATATATTCTAAACTTTTTGTCATGATACTAATTAGTACCACCTAATTCTAGAAAAGGTTTCATCTACCTTCCTGTACATGATTTCGGATTTGTGTCGCTATCAGTTTTCTGCAGTGAGCCATCGACTTTTGAAGTTTCCCAAAGGAGGATGGGGCCCCACAATGATGATTACCATAATCCACCAGGATTATGATAACACCACTAAGATGAAAAACACCATGTAAAGATCAGCTTTGGACTATAAACTGCTCAGGACCTTTTCGAGGTGGCTAGCTGAGATGATCAGCCTAAGAGGCTACTCTAACCTGTACCTGAGGCCCCTGCACTTTCCCATTATGCAGAGACTGGACAACCAAGATACAGATACCTCTCCTAGGACTTGACAATTAAGCCAAATTTTTCTCTTCAGGATCCCCTAAAGATGCCTTTGCCCCCAGACAGCAGGAGGTAATTTTAAGAACACAACATCCACATTCCCAAGAGGTGGGGTGGATAATTTTTAGTCTTTCACTGGGCTGTGGATATTTGTCATTGTTTAGAGGGTTGGTTACAAGCTGTTATTGGTAATGGTCAGTAAAAAAGCTAACCAAAGGAGTTTAGATTCAGGGTTCTTGTTCTGAAAATAAAAAAGGAAATATACATACTATAGCACAGACACTGAGAGCAAAATTAATAAATGGGACCTCCTGAAACTAAGAAGCTTGTGCGAATCAAAGGACACAGTCAACAAGACAAAACAGCAGCCTACAGAATGGGAAAAGATCTCCACCAACCCCACATCGTACAGAGGACTGATTTCCAAAATATACAAAGAACTCTAGAGATTAGTCATCAAAAGAAAAAAATAATCCAATAAAAAATGGGGTACAAATCTAAACAGAGAACTTTCAACAGATAATTCTAAGATGGCTGAAAGACACTTAAGGAAATGCTCAGCATCCTTAGCCATCAGGGAAATGCAAATCAAAACAACTCTGAGGTTCATCTTACACCTGTCAGAATAGCCAAGATCAAAACACTGATGTGAAGGCAGCTTATGTTGGAGAGAGTGTGGGGTAAAAGGAACAGTCCTCCACTGCTGGTGGGAGAGCCGCTTTAAAAATCAGTATGGCAATTTTTCAGAAAATTAGAAAACAACCCACCTCAAGACCCAGCAATACCACTTTTGGGTATATTTCTAAAGGCTGCTCAATCATACCACAAGGACATGTGCTCAACTATGTTCATAGTGGCATTGTTTGTCAGAGCCAGAACCTGGAAGCAACCTAAATGCCCCTTGACCAAAGAATGGATTAAAAAAAAATGTGGTACATTTACACAATGGAGTATTACACAGAAGAAATTTGCAGGCAAATGGATGGATCTAGAAACACCATATTGAGTGAGGTAACCCAGACCCAGAAAGATAAATATCATATTGTACTCACTCATAAGTGACTTCTAGTCATAAAGCAAAGAAAACCAGCCTATAATCCACAATCCCAGAGAACCTAGACAACAATGAGAACCCTAAGAGAGACATACATGGATCTAATCTTCATGGAAAGTAGAAATGGACAAGCTTTCCTGAGTAAATTGGAAGAGAGGAGATTATGGGAGAAGGTAGAAGGGGAGGGGGAGGAAAAGAGGGGAGCAGGAGAAAAATATATAGCTCAATATAAACAATAATAATAAAGAACTAGTGACCGGCTACTCTGCTTCTCCGATCTTTCAGCATTTAGCCCTATATCTGACTCTGGGTTTGTGTTATTAAGATCACTTAGAATTTGTGATACAGCAGGGAACAGCACGGGGTCAGGTCCAGGCCCATCAAGTAAGCTCTATCAGTAGTGAGGGAAAGAGCAGCACAGGGAGTCCTCAGTTCTTGCACACACCAGTATCAGATGGTAGGGTGGTGAGCAGTCATGCCATTGCAGCGTTTTTGTTTGTTGTCCAAGGGTTTTACTGTTTTGGATGACGAGGAATCGAACCCAAGTTCTCATACATGCCACTAAGCTGTGCCCCCCTCCTGCCACTGCAGTGTGAGGGGACATCATTTTATGAAGCCCATGTGAGGGAACTGTGCCCTTTCCACAACCTGGAGTGTCTGGTTCGTCCTTGGGCCTGATCTACCTGATAAGATTTTAATGCAGTCACGTAGTGTGGGTCTCTGCAAACACCACGGGCAGCAGGGTAACAGTCCGATGGTGGTTCAAACTTCAAGTCTGATGCCAAGTAGTTTGTTTAAGGCACTTTTAAGCACAGCACAATTTGGTGAAGTTTCCTGGTGATAATTCATTAAATCTCAAGTGCACAGCAAACCTGAAGACATGACCACATCAAAACTCTTTGTAAAGACAAATTATATCTTCCATAAAGCTGGGTTCTCTAGATTAACTGAGAAAATAAATTCAAGATAAGGGTCTGGGGGAGGATCTGGTGTAGTCTCTGCCACATAGGTAGCCCAAAGGTCACCACGCTATTAACCATGTCTGTTTCCATCTTTCTGGAGAGAAAACTGGTTACAGCCTGTTGTTTTAAGGTCAGTAGAAGCCCATAGCAGCCAGAGGGAATTCTGAGCTTCCAGTTCAATTGAATGTTTGCTCTGGCTCCACGCAGGAGTGCTCCCCAATATGATGCCAACACTTCCAGGCCAACAAAATTTAAGGTTGTGGGAACAGGAAGGAAACGTTTTCCTAGGGAGTCACTGGGTGTTAATGAGTACATATTTCCTTTTCCATCCTGCCTTGATTCCTGGACCCTTGGATCCTGGCTATGGGAGAAACTGGGCCATATACTGGATGCTGATTCAAAGCATGTAGCACCTTCTAGAGAACCCTGCCCCAGACCTCCATGCTGCGCCATCTAATTGACACTGGAACTGTGTCTTCAAAAGACCATTCTATCTTTCATCAGGTCAGCTCCTTCGGGGTAGTGGAGAACATGGTGAGACCAGTGGATTCCATGATCATGGGCCCACTGTCATGAACTACATTTCTACCTCCCCTTACCAGCCTACTGCGCCTTAACTCTGGTTATAGGTCTAGAGGCAACTATTGGTGGCCCTGAGGGGCATCAGTATTGTGTTGCCTGGCATTTCCTTCACAGATAGTTTAGAAGACAATGAAGAATGAACTTCCTCAAACACAGGTGACAATGATAACACTTCAAGGGGGGGAATGAGGGTGGAGTGATTACCCCCCCAGGTGAATTTAACCCTTGAGAACCTGAGAGTTCACAGTTCTCAGCCCTAATAGAGTCCTCCCACACATCCCCATCTCAAGTCCTAGGATCCCATACTTTACCAGTTAATGCCCTGGCCTTAACTGCAGACGCTCTCTGAGGCTGGGGCTTGAGTGTTTGCTGTAGTTCAGCCGACCTTATCATGTGGGCTTCTCTTTTTCTGTGACTTGAGGTCTATGGCTGCTGGAAAGAGTCTGTTCCGGGGCACACTTAGAAACTTTTATATTGTTTCCTTTTATTTATTTTTTAAAAGATTTATTTATTTATTATGTATACAGTGTTCTGTCTGGGTGTATACCTGCAGGCCAGAAGAGGGCACCAGATCTCATTACAGATGGTTGTGAGCCACCATGTGGTTGCTGGGAATTGAACTCAGGACCTCTGGAAGAACAGCCCATGCTCTTAACTGCTGAGCCATCTCTCCAGTCCCTACTGTTTCCTTTCATACTGGAGCCTGTCAATCTTTTCACTAAATCCATTGTTGCCCTTCAACACATGCTGAGAAGCTAGAACACAAAGCTCGTTCCTATCCTTTGTTAATTTACCCAGAGATGCTGAGAGCAACTGACCAGCATCATCACTTTCCTTATTTTTCACAAACTGTCCAAAGTTTCCTATACAGAGTCACCAAATGCATTCCTGCTCACAATTGGTGGATCAGGATAATAGATGGCATTCTTCTCCTTAAGTTTGTAAAGCGTCCTCACCATGGGCTCTCAGTTCTCTCTGAGCTCCCAGGAGAGGCTTCATTAGCTGTAGCTGTTGGCAAATGGGAAAGCCTATTCTGGATACTTGAAAAAGTCACCCTAATCCTTCTGGGGCTCTGAATCCACTTCTGGTACCCAAATCTGCAGTAGTTAGGGTTCTCCACAGTAACAGAACTTAACTTATAACTTATAGAATGAATCTCTCTCTCTCCATATATACATGTATATATGTATATGTGTATGTATGTATACATATATATATGTATATATGGATTTATAGAATGGTTTATACTTAGCTGTGCTTAAGCTAATTCAAAAATTGGTGTCTATGAATGGAGAGTCCAAGAATCCAGTAGCTGCTCAGTCCACAAGGTTGGATGTCTCACCTGGTCTGTAGTGTATGTGGGAATCCTGAAGAAGGAGGCTCTAATGCCAGTAAAGAAGAAAATCTTCCTTTGTTCATGCCCTTTTGTAGGCTTCCAGAGAAAGGTGCAGCCCAGATTAGATGAGGATTAAAGATCTGGATTAAAAGTGTGTCTTCTTATCTCAAGCATTTTCCCACTTCAAATGAAGCAGGAATTCCTCACATTTGTGCCTTCCATTTTTAGGTTTTAGTTAATTCCAAATGAAGTCTAGCTAAAAGCCAGCAACAAACATCATAATTCAAATAGACAGTCCATTTCCAAGAAAATTATTTCTGTTTTCCCAAAAGGGACCGCTCATGTGGAATCCAAGTGACGATGGGGAGAGGAATCCAGCTCCTGACCCAGTTATGGTCCAGGAAACAGGAAATGACCTTTGAGCTCCTCAAGGAGAGGAGCTGGAGGCCCAGGCTTGACCTGTCCTGTTCTTCAAAGTCATCCTTGGACACACTGTGTGCAACCCTAGAAACTCAGGAATTTTAAGGAAGGGGAGAATCACAAATTACAGCTGCAGAGACTGAAAGTTCCAGAGCAAGGCAAGCTCCAGAAGGAAGAAGACAGGGAGGGGGCGGCTCAGTTCCACGGAGAGGAAACTATTCCCTCCTCCCAAGCCCAGGGTTTGTATAGATTCTTCTGTTGTTACCTACATTTGGTCTAATTGATCATGTCACCTGATCTCTGCTCTAAAGCCTAGAACCTGACCTGCATCTGTCCCTGCATGCAGACAAGACTGTGACATCTGCAGGAAGATCAAAGGAGTGACACATAGAGAGAGAATTACAGTTTAGCGCTAAGACATGCCAGTGCCCCTCCTGCTAACGTAGCCAGGCAGACACTGGGAGGCTTGGAGGTTTGTTGAGGACCCCTTCCTCATCAGTGGCATTGCAGGTCAGCTCTGGCTTCACCGGGCCCACTAGCAAAGGCAGCATCACAATTGTCCCCTTGAGATGTAAAGTACCACGTGACAAGGTAGAGATATTTTGGCTTTGGTGAGATCTGTGAATCCAAAGCTACTTCCTCCTGTCCAAAGAACGGAAGCTGAGTTCGTCTTCAGGCTGGAATCATGAAGTGTGATCTGCCTTAAATATTAGATCCTTACATATTTTCGTGTGTCCTCCCTTAGGCGTTAATGCAATTGAGCCCATCAATGCCCTCCCCAGATTGCCTCCCTCAGGAAAGCGAATTCATTTGATAACTCATGGGAAGAATAATCATTCCATTAATGAGACACTGGACTTACACTTCCTAGGAAGACCTCCCTCCACACGGCAGATTCTACAGAATGTCACGGCCAAGCCTTCTCATACATACCCCCACCACGCACACACGCGCGCACATATAATTTAAAATTAAAATAAGCAGGGTGGTGGTGGTGCACGCTTTTAGTCTCAGCACTTGGGAGGCAGAGGTGGGTGGATCTCTGAGTTCTATAGACCGAGTGCCAGGACTATAGATACACAGAGAAACCCTGTCTTGGAAAACCAAAAAATAATAAATAAGTAAAGAAAGAAAGGAAGCCTAGAACATGCATGTGTGTGAGGGAGTATATAGGAGAAAATGCAGGCCTGACCTGGTGCCCAGCCTATTTGGCAAACTGCACTTCTAAATAAGAAGCATGGCACGCCGTGCTCCTGAAGGCAGAACACTATATTCTGAAGTCGCATGAGTAGCCAGCAGTTGGCCTATGAATGAGTCTGTATTCTCCTTGTCTCCTGTAATGTGCATCATCCATCTGAGACCCTGGTGGCATGAACTGTCACTATCCAGTCAGTGGAAATGCGCTAACCAATCACAGACGACAGGCTTCTACTAAATAAGTGTTTGTTCACGTGCTGATCACTGGAGCCCTGTCTGGAGCAGTTGATCTCAGCGCCCATAACAGATTCATGGGCATTTCGGGCTTGGGGTGGGGGTGGGGTCACCCGCTAACTATGGCAGGGATAGATAGTAAAGAAACTGCCTGCATGACTGCTCTATAATATGGTTAAGGATTTTACTGAGAGAAAGAGAGAGAGGGGGAGAGGGAGAGAGAGAGAGAGAGAGAGAGAGAGAGAGAGAGAGAGAGAGAGAGAAAACAAACACAGCCTGAAGCATCTGGAAGAGACCAGAGCAGAAACAAAAAGAAGTATATTGAATGTAGTGATTTTTATTTGTGTTTTTTAAAATTTATTTTATTTTATATGCATTGGTGCTTTTGCCATGGGTGTTGGGTTCCCTGGAACTGGTGTTACAGGCAGTTGCAAGCTGCCATGTGGGTGCTGGAAATTGAACCTGGGTCCTCTGCAAGGACAATCCGTGCTCTTAACCACTGAGCCATCTCTTCAGCCCCTATTTGTGCTTTAATAAATAAAACTTGCCTGATGATAAGAGCGTGGAGCTAAGCCACTAGAGGCCAGGGAGTGGTGGTACACACCTTTAATCCCAGGACTCAAGGCCACCCTGGACTACTGGAGTTTGAATCTGTCTAAAAGAGAAACAGAACTCACACAAAAGTATTCCCAGCACTTGGGATCACACGCCTTTTATCCCAGCACTAAGGAGGTCCAGACAGGAGTGATTCGGCTGGGCAGAGAGAGGAATATAAGGCAGGAGGAGACAGGAGCTCATTGCAGTCTGAGGTTTGGCAGAGAGCATTGCAGTCTACAATTACTCTAAGGACAGGATCACCTCTTTGTCTGAGCCTTGGTAGAGGCAAGAACTCTCTAGTGGCTTGGCTGCTTTGCTTTTCTGATCTTCAGCTTGAACCCCAATGTCTGTCTCTGGGTTTTTATTATTCCTGCTACAATTGAACATAGCCAGCAGACTGAACATGGCGAAGAGGGAGAGAATAGTAGAGATTACAACCGTGATGGCTTTTCTTGGTTCTTAACTTGACTACATCTGAAATGAACTAAACCTCAGAAACAGAGCAGCACACTTGTGAGGGGTTTCTGCTTACTCTGAAGCGGGAAGATCCACTTCTAATCTGGATCTTTTGAGGCGGGAAAACCCACCTCTAATCTGGACCACACCTCCTGCTGGAAGCCTGTAAGGACATGGAAGGAGGAAGCTTTTGCTCTTTGCCTGGTTGCTCTCACCTGGCTAACAAGTCCATTCCTTCACTGGCATTAGAGCCTGCTTCTTCAGGATTCCAGTGTATACTGAAGACCAGATGAGACACGCAGTCTCATGGGCTGAATAACTTGAATAACTAGTGACTGCTATATCACACACATACACACACACACACACACACACACACACACACACACCACACACACACACATACCTACCACACAGAGAGAGAGAGAGACACACACACACACACACCACCCACACATACATACACACCACCCCCCCACACACACACACCACACACACACAGACACATACACACACACACCACACACACCACACACACACATACCCACCACACACACAGAGAGAGACACATACACACATACACACACACCACCCACACACACACACCACACACACACAGAGACACATACACACACCACACACACACACACATACCCACCACACACACACAGAGAGACACATACATACACACACACCACCCACACACACACACCACACACACACACACCGAGACACATACACACACACACACCACACACACACATACCCACCACACACACACAGAGAGACACATACATACACACACACCACACACACACAGACACACACACACAGAGACACATACACACACACACAGAGTGGGCAAGAGAGAGATTCATTCCATAAATTCTGTTTCTTTAGAGAACCATGTCTAGTGCAGGGAGAGAAAGCATCAAGCATAGCAAGAGTGAGTGAGAGAGAACAGTGAGAGTAGCTGGATTAGAAGAAGGATGAGTGGGGGATCCCATGCGCTGGAGGAGTTTAGGTAAGGGAGGAGGTGAGGAGGGCTAGGATGCTAGCATGTACTTTGACACATGTGTAACAGGTACTTCTGACACTGAAGAAAGCCTGGAGGCAGCATGTGCTTTGACATGCTGATAAGTGCCACAGGTAGCCATACGTCCCTTTGGCCAGAGGTCCTTTTGGTTTTTTTTTTTTAAATATTTATTTATTATGTATACAATATTCTGTTTTTGTGTATGCCAGCAGGCCAGAAGAGGGCACCAGACCCCTTTACAGATGGTTGTGAGCCACCATGTGGTTGCTGGGAATTGAACTCAGGACCTTTGGAAGAGCAGGCAGTGCTCTTAACCTCTGAGCCATCTCTCCAGCCCCCAGAGGTCCTTTTGGTAGATGGGAACCAGTTTCACAAGTTCCTGAAGAATGCTTGCTTCCATCTAACCATCAGAAATCCTCCTATAGTCCAGTCTGAGTTCATTTCTGTATATCTGGACAGCCTGAGGGACTTAACACATGCTATTATCTCCTCTCTGTGAAAAAGTGTGTGTGTGTATGGGTGTGTAAGTGTGTTTTCTATCAAAGGTAGTTATCCTTAAGAACTCAGATTCCCTGAGTCTTCTCCTCCCTTTTCACAGATTAATCACATCAGATTGTAAAGTCCTGCTCCTTATTGTTAATAAAATGAGATGCAGTCACCACCCATGTCAGGAGCAAAAGACAGAAGCCTTTTTGACCAAGTGTTATTGAAGGCCTGGTCTGGTTTTTGTTGAACCCCGTTTTTCTGTTTTTCCATTAAGAATTGCCTTGTCAAGCTATTTTGCCTCTGTATGTGCCTTTGTGAACACCAAAGTTTTGTTTGTTTGTTTTGTTTTTTGTTTGTTTCAAGACAAAGTTTCTGTAACACTCCTGGAACTCACTTTCTATTCCAGGCTGGCCTCGAACTGCCTCTGCCTCCCAATCAAAATTATTCTTTATTTCTAGTATCCCTTAAAATTTAATTCAAATGCCAGGTAATGGTGGCTCACACCTTTAATTCCAGCACTTGGGAAGCATCAGACATATCTCTGAGTTCAAGGCCAGCCTGGTCTACAGAGTGAGTTCCAGAGCAGCCAGAGCGACACAAAGAAATCCTGTTTCAAAAAACAAAAACTAGCTGGGCGGTGGTGGCACACACCTTTAATCCCAGCACTTGGGAGGCAGAGGCAGACGGATCTTAGTTAATTCGAGACCAGTCTGGTCTACAAGATCTAGTTCCAGGACTGGCTCCAAAGCTACAGAGAAACCCTGTCTCAAAAAAACAACAACAACAAAAAAAAACAAAAACCAAAAACTAAACAAACAAAAAGGGATTTACTTCAAAGGGACCTGAGTTCAATTCCCTACACCCACATGGCAGCTCACAACCATTTGTAATTTCAGCTCCAGGGAATGATGCCCTCTTCTGGCTTCCATGAGTACTACGTGCATGGTACACAGTCATACACAGGCAAACACCCACACACATAATCTCAGAAGAAAGAAAGAAAAAGAGCTTTTAATCCAAAGGTGGAAAAAGCATTTGTGTCTTCCAAGTGGTTCCCTCTTCTGCTCTGAGGGTACCTGCACACACTTACACAGACACAAAGATAAAATATTAAATCTATAAAAAGAGTTTATCTTTTAGGTCTGTCAGTCACCTCAGGAAGGTGGGTTCGCCTTGAGCCAGGCGAAAGAGATTGGAGAAGTAATTGCCCTTTAATGAGATAACGCACTTTTCCTTCCCAGAAGCCCTGCTCTGAGTAGTCACTCACAGAGACATTGCTGCTCAATGCGACTACTCTTCTTACACAGAAAAACATAAGTTTTTCTTTTTCTTTTTTCTGTCTCTTTCCCCAAATCCTTGCATGCTTTCTGGAACACTCTGGGCTTCCTTTGTTCCTCTGAAGACTACCACCCTAGGCCATGTGGCTGGTCGATGATTCTGCTGGACCCTAGCTCCAAAGGCCCAGCTCCCCCCTCGGGCCCTCCCTTCCAGGCAGCTGACAAGATCTGCCCCTCTCTTGCTCTGTTGTCTCTTAACCTCTAATTAAATTGTCCCAAGACTTCTTTCTGAGTCCATTTCTAAATCATTTTATCAGTGAGACTAATGAACCAGTCAAGGTCCTTAGCTTTCCCGGCAATGTGGGGAGAGTGTAAGGAGGAGGCTGGGAGGAGGCCAGGAGGGAGAGGCACAGCCTAGTATTGATGGACCACATGAGGACCTGGGATCTGGCTCTGAGAGAAGTGTGAGTCAGAGGGGTCTGAGCACAACAGTCAGTATCACATGATCAAGGAGGGGTGTGTATGTGGATTTTCTTTTTCATTATTTTTTGTTTGTTTTTTGAGACAGGGTTTCTCTGTATAGCTTTGGAGTCTGTCCTAGAACTCGTTCTGTAGACCAGGCTAACCTCAAACTCACAGAGATCTGCCTGCCTCTGCTTCCCTAGTGCTGGGATTAAAGGTGTGTGCTGCTACCACTGCCTCACTCCTTTTTCATTTCTGAGACAGGGTCTCATTGTGCATCTCTGGCTGACCTAGAACTCACTATGCAAGTCAGACTGGCTTGGAACTCACAGAGATCCGCCTGTCTCTGCCTCCCGAGTGCTGGGATTAAAGGCAAAAGTTTATTACATTTTTATTAGTGTCTCTGTGTGCACAGGTGCCACAGTGCATGGCACTCAGGTGACAGCCTAGAGAGTTGGTTCTCTCCTTCCACTGTATGGATCCTAGGGATTTAACTCAGGTGGTCCGGGTTAGTGGCAAACACCTTTACCTGCTGAGCCATCTTTCTGCACAAGTCATCTGGATTCTTGAATTTATCCAGAAGTCAAACTCCTACCTAAGGGCTAAAGAAAACATCACTGTCTCTTGCTCTGCCCCATCTGTGACCCTGAGCAATTTCTTTCTAGCCTCATTTTCCCCACCTGTAGAGTTACACACAGACCTACCTCTGTTACAGTTCTAACAGTACTCCAGCACTAGGGTGGGTGTGGCTGGACAGGGTCCCGGGGGTTAAGGAGACAAGAGAGAAGCCACACTGGTCTTGGGCAGGAACCTCTGAAGACATAGGACAGTCACCAGGCCCCTGACACTGCTCAGCTTGGAGGGGCAGGAGAGCAGGGTGCAGTCTTGTGGCGTGTGTCCTTCCTGCGCTCTCCCATGCTATAACACCACCGCAATCCTCCAGGCCCTCAGGCCGCTGCCAGGCAGTGACTGCTGATCAGCTTCCCTCCTTGCTGGGAATCTTGTTACTATATTTTGCTGGTTTGTTGGTGTACAGGGGATCCCTATTACTAACTGGGCCTCAATAGGCAAGGGCTTTACTATTGGCTGACACCCCAGCACAAGGTGTTAGGATTAATGCACACATCTCTCATGCACCCCCTGCTCTTGCTCTTGTTCCCTACTTCCTGCTGTTCCACGCCAGACATGCTCCAGCCCCAGAGCCTCTGCCTGAGCCTTCTCCAAGCCTGGGACACTCTTCCTGAGATTTAACCTGTTTCTATTCATCTACATTTTGCCTTGGGTTTATTTTTCCTTTCTTTCATCCGCCGGTCCTACTTTCCTGCTTCCTCTGTGTCTGGCTGGCCCCTGGCGTCTCCTTGTTGTCTCTATTTTTTTTTCCTCCTCCCAATTACTTTTCCTGCCCAGAAGTCCCATCTACATCTCCCCCCTCATTATTGGCCATTCAGCTTTTTGTTAGACCAATCAGGTGCCTTAGGCAGCAACACCTCTTTACATAGTTAAACAAATATTCTGCAACACACATCTCAGAGTTTGAGGCCAGCCTGGCCTACAAAGTTAGTTCCAGGACAGCCAGAGCTACACAGAAAAACCCAGTCTCAAAAAACCAGACCCAAACCAAAAACAAGGAGTTGAAGGTGACGAGCCTGATGGTACTGGACACTGAACTTGAGTCCTCTGATCGGCACCAAACACTCATAAGTGCCGAGTCATCTCTCCCTGCCAGAGAGATGGGTTTGGGTTCTTGCGCTCCTCCTCCAAGTCTGACTACTCTTTCCTGATTGGTCCTTTCCCCCCCCTTATTTGCATGTCCATATTCAGCCAGCTGGCACTCCATGAACCTAGGATGCTGTAGAACTCACAGAGGGGAAGAGGAGATTGCCCTTAAACTTGCTGAGAACATACTGGCTAGAGAAGTCCCTGAGCCTAAAACGTTTACCCCGGCAGGGTGCTCACTGAAACTAGCCTTCGGGACTCAGCAGAACTCAGCCTTAGAGACCTCACTGGAGGCAGCTGGCAGCCTCTAGACATGGAGACCCAACTCCTGGGACGGTGGCTCAGGAAGAAGTACTTACCGCCACCAGGACGTCAGACTTTCTTCATTTAAAACCAGCACTGCCGTCTGTTCTAAGTGGCGTTTATCCCATTTTAAAGTTGCTAATCCCAAGCTGACAATAACATACCCCTTGTTTGCACTCTTCCCTGTCGACCCACTCCAGTCATGGAGAAGGGTGGGACAGGAGCCCTGGTGGGGACAGGGGATGGTCTCCACTGACCCCTTAATCTCCACATCTTGAAGGTGGAATAGTCAGGATTCTGCAGGAGGCCTGGTTCTTTATTCCTTTTAATGACTGAATAGTATTCAGCTGCAGAATGGACCATTGTGCTGATCGATCCTTGGGTTGTTTCCACTGTGGGCATCTGTGAACTGTGCACTTCTGAGAAAACAGATTTGAAGACCCTGGTGTCAGTCATGTGATTTAGAAAAAAACTTTGTATGCATGTTTGTGGCTGGTCATGGTGCTGATGTCCACGGAGGTCCGAGAAGAACTTCTATGAGTTGTGTCTCTCCCATTTACTGTGTGGCTTCTGGGAATCCCTGGTCCCCAGGCTTGGTAGCAACCTAAGACATCTCATCAGCCCAATTATTTTAAAATTATGATTCCATGCCCAGCCCCCCACTGGAGTACTCTAGGCAGGTATTCTGTACTGAGCCACCCCCACCCACTCTGTTTTCAACTATATCGGTCTCCTGAAGGACAGTTTGTGTATATGAGGGTATGAGGGTGATAGTGTCAGGGTCTTACTGTGTGTTGGTCATTGCGACCTCAAAATTATGATTCTCCTGCCTCAGCCTCCTGGTTGCTGGGCTTGCTAGTGTGTTCTGCACATGGCTGATGCCTCCTTTTTTAGGCTCTGACATGATTCCCAGGGCTGTATGCAGACACCCCAACTAGATAAGTAGATGAGCTGCTGCCTCTTCCTGGGATGGTTGTGACTTGCCAGCATGTACTGCAGCGTGAAAGAGGTCAAGGAAAAACACCCTGACCCTGACTTGACCCCAAGACCAGTGCTTGAAATCCCACCAATCCCTGAGCTTGCCCCAG
This sequence comes from Dicrostonyx torquatus, assembly GCA_028555095.1. Classification (NCBI taxonomy): domain Eukaryota; kingdom Metazoa; phylum Chordata; class Mammalia; order Rodentia; family Cricetidae; genus Dicrostonyx; species Dicrostonyx torquatus. The sequence goes on along the minus strand of JAQHUG010000547.1, from coordinate 160,306 downwards.
AGTCAGGCTGCAGAATTCTACCAACCCCAAACCTCCCCGGAAAGCCTGCCCCCCCCCCGAAACCCTATATAAACTCTGTATGTTCTCTGTATGTAGCTGTTTCTGACAAGACGCCACCCTCTTCGAATCTTCCCTCAGAATAAAGTTCTTGAGTGAGGTTTGTGTGACACTTTGGAGCCCAAGTGCAACAACTTTTGCCTGAGCAGGAGCAGAGGGAGAGCAGAACTGTAACACTCTCCCTGGGGAAGCTTTTGCAGTGGAGCAGAGCTGTACATTCCTCAGGCTCTGTAGCAGCTTCGCTGGGGCAACGCTCCCCTGCCACAGTAGAGTTGTTACACTGGCTTTAGGACCCTTTCCCTTGAGCAGAGCTGTAAGCTGCTTCCATTACAGAGGCTTGGTGGTATTCCTTGGCTCCCGCCTGCCAGAATACCTTTCCATCCCAGCTGCAACGCTTGCCTTTCCTCGGTGTTCAGAAAACACCACACAGAGGAGTTCCGGAGGGAGGAAGCTGAAGCCCTGGGAGAGAGAGCCCACAGAAACCCCTTCTTTCCTTAGTCCTAATCCCTTCCTAGCATTCTGCAGGCCCATGATACCCCTAAAGAGACCTGATCCTCCCCCTGGTTTTTGCAGGTGCCCAAAAGCTTCTGTAGAATAAGGAGGAGGAAGAATCTGCAAGTTGCAGATACAGTGCCACCTGGTACTCCAGTAAGGATGCAGAGCTTCAAACTGCCTGTGTCCAGGCCCACTCCCATCCCTGGCAGCTGTTGTAGCCAGCTGGCCCAGCCCCTCCCTCTCTCTAGTTCTTTCCTTGGCAGCTTTGTTGGCCCCTCCTCTTCTTTCTTTTGTTTAATTTCAAAACAGGATTTCCAGCACGGCCTTGAACTCACCGTGTAGCTCAGGCTAGCTTTTAACTCACAGTGGTCCTCCTGCCTCCTACCGAGCCTATCCAGATCGAAGGGGGTGTACCCATCCCTCGCCCTCAGCTCTTGCTTCTTCTTTTAAAAAATGGGGTAAGTGAGCTGGATGGGAGAAAAGGCACTGGCTGCCAAGTCCAGGGACCAAAGCTAAAGGCTCCAATTGAACCATATTGAAAGGAGAGAGCAAATCCCACACCACAAGTTGTTTTCTAAACTTCCACACATTACTAAGACGTGTGTGCACCCACAAACACACACATACTCACCCAAAATAATTGTTTTTCAAGACTCACTTTGTAAACCAGGTTAACCATGACCTCAGAGGTCCACCTGTCTTTGCCTCCCAGGGCTGGATTCAAAGGTGGGTGCCACTACACTTGATGATTTAAAAAAAAAGTGGGTTTTTTGTTGTTATTGTTTTCTTGGGGAGGTTCAAAACAGGATTTCTCTGTGTAGCCGTGGCTGTCCTGGAACTCTCTCTGTAGGCCAGGCTGGCCTTGAACTCAGAGATCTGCCTCTATCTCCCAAGTGCTGGGATTAAAGGCGTGCGCCACCACACCCAGCTGCAAAATAAGTTTTTTTAATGTAAGTAAAAAAAAAATTAAGACAAAAAAATTGTGCCAGTCACAAATTTTAGTTCCAGTCCTTGGGATGCAGAGGCAAGCAGATCCCCGGGAGTTCGAGGTCAGCCTAGTCTACATAGAGAATTCCAGGCTAGCAAGGAATACATAGTAAGAATCTATTTGAAGAAAAAGAAAAATTGTGTATACTACTCATCTGTGTGCACAAGTGTATGCATGTGCAGGTGTCAGAGTTCTATGTCTTCTACATGTTTAAGTGTGTTCACAAATGTAAGCATGTGTATGGAGGTCCGAGGACCATGTTCTCCTCAATTACTCTCCTCCTAGACTATTATTCCGCTGGAGATGAGGACCAACCCCCAAACTTGGCAGCCTGATTTCTTGAGACAGTCACCCATGGAGAACCTGGAGCTTGCTGGTTAGGCGAGGCTGGTTGGCCAGTGAGTCCCAGGGATCCTCCTGTTTCTGCCTCCGCAGTCTGAGATGACAGGCGTGTGTCACCATGCCTTGATTTCTACATGGGTTCTGGGAATCGAACTCAGGTCCTCATGCTTGTGTGACAAGCACTGAACTGATGGAGCCATCTCCTCACCCCCAACCTTTGCTTCTGCTTTTCCTTACAGCAATTATTTGTTTGTCTGTTTTTTGAGACAGGGTTTCTCTGTGTTTTTCTGTGAGTTTGGGGCCAACCTGGTCTACAGAGTGAGTTTCAGGACAGACAGAAATGTAACACAGAGCCTGTCTTGAAAAACCAAAAATAAAATAAAACAAATCCCCAGAATTGGGATTTTAAGCGTTCATGATGCATTACGCCTGGCTCTTGTTTCTGTGTTGTGTGGTACTGTGGATGGAGCCCACAGCCTCTCACACACTAGCAAGCAATTTGCCACGGAGCTATATCTCCAGCCCCTCAGCTTTTAAAGTAAATAAATGGAATATATTATGGAGACTGAGCCATCTTGTTACCTGCCCTTTTTCACAGCTGTATAGCATTCCAGGGGTCTTCTGCAGTACTTCTGAGGAAGGTTTGCATTAAAATCTCAGTGGTGCTCATGATAACACACTGCCTTTGACAGTCTAACTCATCGGGGCTGGACTGTGTCTCTGGGGTATTACCCACACTTAGCCCAAGCGAGGCTCTGGGGTCCCTGCCCAGCACAGAAAGGAGAGGAGAAACTCCATGATTTCCCTGTCAAGCACCTCAGTACTGAATTCTCCCACCCTGCCCCAAACCTTGGTGATCAATGGCTGTCTGGATGGGGTGCAGCTGGCTGTGAAGAAGCTCCTCAGCAGGGCTTCCTGTGGGACTGAGCGGCAGCAGCTGCTTATATTTCGTCTATTTATAGCCCTAACCCCCACTTCTGTCCCAGCCCCAGCTGTTGTCACTAGTGAGCTAAGGCCCATGGGAAAGGGGAAGTGTGTTGCTAGGTGCTAGGCTTGTTTGGGGTTTGGGGATGCCCCTGCAGCTTCCTGAAGCCTTTATTTCTTAGAAGCTAGGAACATTCAAGTCACAGTGCCCTTTTTCTCAAGCTGCCCCACAGCAGGGAGATGGGTGTGGAACCCAGGGCACTAATGGGTGCACTCCCCCAAAACTAGTTTGTCTCTCTTGGGGGCCTACACCCCAAGAGCCTCTCCTTTTATGTGGAATCCACTTTGACTGCTGCCTGCCCCTTCCCTGACTCCTCCTCTCCTCTACTCCCCTTTCCTCTCCTCTCCTCCCCTCCCCTCCTCTCTCTTCTCTGTTCCTCTCCCCTCCTCTCTCCTCCTCTCCTTTCTTTCCCAGCTCTCAGAGGCTCTCACTATGCAGCCTGGCCTACCTTGAACTCAGGATCTTCCTGCCTCAGCTTTGCAAGTTCTGAGTAAGACAACAGCGCGCGTGCACACACACACACACACACACACACACACACACACACACTCCAACTTTCATCTCTCCTGGGGCACATCCCAGTACCAACATCTGTCCCCCCAGGGAACCCCCATGGCTCCAGCCTCAGGGCACTGTCAGGCCGGGTGACCTTAGAGACAGTGACAAATCAGGTGGCAGGTGTGCTTCCCTTCACCCTACTTTAGGGCCGGGGCTCCAAATAACCTAACGTCTATATTTAGGCGCTGTCGCAGCACTGTCAGTGACTATAAATACAGTCGCTGCGCTGACTGCCGACACACAGACCGACTAGGATTCATTAGGACAGGGTGAGGAGTAGATCGCTGAGGCCAGGAGTCTGCAGCTGTGGGGCGCCAGACTGGGGGAACCCGGGTGCTGGGGACTGAGGGAGGAAGAGCAACTTTCCCACCCTCTTCCCTCCCGTGGGGCTTCCTGGTTCGGCGACAGCTGTCCCGGCTCACAATTGTGCGGCCGCCCTGCTGGAGCCCAGTGCCCGCTCATCCGCGAGGAGCGCCCGGCCTCTTCCTCTGCCATTGTCTCCAGCCGGTGGCATCCTGTTATGGTCCCTCCGCTGGGGATCCCATCCGACCCCTGCCCTGCCCAGGCTCGTGCATGCGCTGTTGGGCTTGCGCTGGTGGGACGTCGAGGTCCCAGTCTGCTTGCCACACCCCAAAGACAGCTGCTAGTCTTTGCAGCATGGTCATTCCCTCAGGATCCCCGTGGGCGCCGGGAGAAGCTTCACTCACAGATGGGGATATTGCGGCTCAAAGAAAACACATCACTCCCCAAAAGGGCAGGACTTTGAGGTAGATTGAAGTGTTTTGAGCCACCAAGCAATTCATTATACATTTGCAGGCTTCCCCCATATGTCAAGTGGAAACCATGCTGCCTGGAGCTATTGGGAGGATGAGCAAGTTCTAATTGCTGTGAAAGGCTACAGAGAAAGAGCAGTGGCTGACGTTTTCATCGATAAAGAATGCTAAATTTGGGCTTTCTTCTACAACACTGTGGAAAAAAGTGGGGTGCACAATAGATATCAAGTATCTATTGCACCTATAATAAGAATAAGCATAATATGAGAGGGAGGCTGGACGGCTCAGCAGTTGAGAGTGCTGGCACACACCTTTGATCCCAGCACTCAGGAGCCAGAGGCAGGCGGATCTCTGTGAGTTCCAGGTCAGCTTGGTCTACAGAGAGAGTTTCCGAACAACCAACCTGCACAAAGAAACCCTGTCTCAAAACAAAACAAAACAAAACAAGAAAAACAAACAAACAAAAAACCCCACAAACTCTGCTGCAACAGAGGACATGAGTTCAGAGCTCAGCATCCATCAGCTCAAAGAACCCAGCGCCCTCTTCTGGCCCCCTTGGGGACCTGCATGAACATGCACACACACAGATACATAAAAGTAAATTTAAAAGTTCCATATTAAAATTTTACTAAGAATAAGAGAAATAGAAGTACTGGGTGGTGGCGCACATCTTTAATCCCAGTACTCAGGAGGCAGAGGCAGGCAGATCTTTATGAGTTCGAGGCCAGCCTGGTCTACACAGTGAGTTCCAGGACAGCCAGAGCTATTACACAAAGAACCCCTGTCTCAAAACACAAAACAACAACAAAAAAATGAAACAAACAATCTGAGTTCCATTGCTAGAACCTACATGGTGGCTCACACTGTACTCCAGTTCTGGGGGATCGATCCTTTTCTGGCCTCTGTGGACATCAGCCTCATAGTGGTGCACAGAAACATGCAGACAATGCCCATACACATAAACATTAAAAAAAAAAAGTATGAGTCAGGCATGGTAATCCCAGCCCTCTGGAGGCTGACACAGGAGGATCATGGGTCCAAGGCCAGCTTGAGCTATAAGGCCAGATTCCAACTTAAAAAAAAAATGGTAAAAGTCCTGCCTGGGGACTAAACAGCAGAGAGGGGAGAGGGTTAGACGTAAGACCGAGTTTCTGGTGGAAATAGAAACAAAACACCCGGGCCTGAGAGGGGGCAGAGCAGGCAGCTCTCAGGGCTTGCTGTCAGGTGAGCTCTAGGCTCAGTGAGAGACCTTGTCTAAGAAAATAGCATAGAGGGCTTGAGAGATGGCTCAGAGGTTAAGAGCATTGCCTGCTCTTCCAAAGGTCCTGAGTTCAATTCCCAGCAACCACATGGTAGCTCACAACCATCTGTAATGAGGTCTGGTGCCCTCTTCTGGCCTTCATACATACACACAGAAAGAATATTGTATACATAATAAATAAATAAATATTTTAAAAAATAGCATAGAACGAAATTGAGAAAGGCACTAGACACCAGCTTCTGCAAGACACCAGCATGCACAGGCAAGCACACACATACACATACCTATGTACACTGTACACACACCAAAAGAAAAATAAAAAGAAGATAAGAGAAGAAAGAGGGAAGCCTGCAGTGGCCTTACTGTTGAGATGAAGGTGTGGGAGGCCCAGCGATATTCAAACCCAAACCGAAGAACAGAGGGCCTTCAGAGGTTACCTAGTGAGCCTTTCTGTCAGAGCTGTCCACTGGTGCAAAGACCCTGAGGCCAGACCCTGCCGGGGACGAGGGACTTAGGTCAGTGGTGGGTATTGGTCTGGCATGCTCCAGACCCTGGGATTCTTCCCTAGCACTGAAATCAGGTACACAGATACCTGTAACAACAACACAATACTACGATTAAAACCTCAACTTTAATTTCAGCACCCAGGAAAAAGAGGCAGGCAAATTCTTTCTGAGTTTGAGGCTAGCCTGGTCTACATAGTGAGTTCCAGAACAGCCAGGTTGTGTTTTGACTGGGGTGTGCACTGGGGAGAGTCTAGAGGATGGGAACCAGGATGGGGCATGAGAAGTGGAGCCAGGGGTCTATTTCAACCTGCAAACAGGTCAGATTTAGGGTGGCAGTGGCAGAGGAAGGGACATCATAGAGCCATCAGCCTGACACTTTTCTCCTGTTACTCTGTTCCTCCTCACTCTGTCCCTCAGAACACCAGAATCTGCTGTTCTGTTTTTAAAAGTTTATTTTTATTTTGTATATATCCATGCTTGCGTGCACGTACGTCTGTGCACCCTGGGCCTGCCTGGTGCCTAGGGAGGTCAGAAGAAGGTATTGGATCCCCTGGAATTAGAGTTAAAGATGGTTGTGAGCCACTGTGGGCATGCTGGAAGCAAACCCTAGTCCTCCAGAAGAGCAGCAAGTGCTTTTAACCTCTGAGCATCTCTGCAGCCCCTTTGTTTTGTTTGAGGCCCAGTCTGTCTGTAGACCTAGTTGGCCCAGAATTCACAGTAATCCTCTTGCCTCTTTGCCTCCCAAGTGCTGGATGACTCCTGTGGGCCACCATATGTGGCTTTTATTTTAGTCTAGTTTATTTTGTTTTGTTTTGAGCTCTGGCTGATTGTGAGCTTGCTATGTGTTTTAGTCGGTGTTCTTTGGAGTAACAGAGCTGACAGAATGACGATTTATATGGGATTTATTAGAGTGACATATGGGCTGTGGTCCAGGTACTCCAACAATGACTGTTCCCCGGTAGTTCAGTCCATGAGGCTGGAGGTCTCAGCTGATCTTCAGGGTATGAGAGAATACTGAAGAAGTAGGCTTGATGTCAGTGAAGGAACAAACTTGTCAGTGGTAGTGAGGACAGCAGGCAAAGAGCAAGAGCTTTGTCTCCCATGTCCTTCGTGTAGGCTGCCACCGGTAAGGTGGCTCTTCCTACCTCAGATGATCTAAGCAACTAAAAGCATCTCTCACAGGTGTGCCAATTGTCTAGGGCTTCGTGTAGCCAAGGTGACAACCAAGAATCGCCACCACACTTTGTGTCCGTCTTGAACTCCTGATCTTCCTGTCTCTACATTCTTAGTGCTGGGATAATAGGCGTGGGCCTCCACGTTTGGCTTAATCCCATTCAACAGACAGGAAAACCAAATCCCAGGGAGGCTCTGACTGCCAGTCTGTAGGGACAGTGGGCCCTAAGGTCTCTCATTTTTTTGGGGAAAAAAAAAGCCCAAATTCCACTCTAGATTTGGACTGCCCTTTATCCCCCCTCTGCCTCCTCTCTGCTGTCTCTTGCTCAAACCCCAAGGGATTAAATCCTGAGCTAAGGCTTGGCCAGCTCACAGCAATGCTTTCCTGATGCCGCCATTGGTCCCTTTACAATGTCCCCTGTGAATTACTTTGTACCACACATTTTCTTTTATTTTTTTTAATTCACACACTAAGGCGTAAAGAGAAACTTCTACCATGCTGAGTATCTTTGGCCATAGTCTTCCTTCCACAAACTTCAAGCCCATTAGCCTTTCTACTTACTAAAATACAGAAAATGGGTCTAGCGTAAGATAGACTGGGAAGGAGTTGTAACATTTTTACCCCCTTCTAAACCGAGGTAGGAAGATGCAGATATATGATGGTCAATAATTATACCCGATGCCTTTAAAACACCATTATAATTGACAAGGTGAAAATATTTATATTTTGAATTTAAATCTAGAAATTGTGTAAGAAGCTAACTTTTTCCAAATAAAACATTATTTTATTTTTACAAAATATTTCTATATGTTTAGTTGAGGGAAATGTTGTGTCTTTCAGCAGGGAGGGTTTCAAAACAGGGTTTCTCTGTAGCTTTGGAGCCTGTCCTGGAACTCACTCTGTACACCAGGCTGGCCTCAAACGCACAGAGATCCGCCTGCCTCTGCCTCCCAAGCACTGGGATTAAAGGTGTGCGCCACCACTGCCTGGCCCTGTGTCTTTATTTTCATTATTAATTTTGTTTGGCCTTTGTCAGTTCTGTGTGTGTATATAGCTGTGCACCAGCGTAAGCCATGCCTGGAGACCAGAAGAGGGAATCAGATCTTCTGGGTCTGGAGCTGCAGACAGTTGTTAGCTGCCCTGGGAAAGCTGGGAATCTACCCTGACCTCGGGGAGAGCGGCCAGTGATGTTATCCACTAGTGTTCTTAACCAGGAAGCCATCCCTCTGGCCCTAACAGCACATGCTTTCTACAACTTCCTTAATTTTGTTTTATTTTTCTCTCGTGACATCAATCAGGCTAGCCACGAACTCACAGCAATCCTCTTGCCTTGGCTTCATGAGTGCCACCATGACAGGCTGTGCGCCTTGTGGCTAAATCTATCACTATGCCCTGGAATTTAGGGAGGTAAAAAGGAGGCCTCCAGCTCCTGGGGATTAGGCCTGTGGTTCCTGCAGACTTAGGCCTCAGAGGTGAGGAAATCAGGAGTTCAAGGCTCTCCTAGGCTACACAGAGTCCAAATTCAGCCTGGGCTACCTGAGACACTGATTCAGAGAAAAAAAGGGAAAAAAAAGTCAATGATGTTTTGAAAAATCACTAGATGTATCTGGGAACATAGTTCACGTGGTAGAGGGCTTGGCGAGCATACACAAACCCTGGGTTACACACGCGCCTCACACACACACACACACACACACACACACCACATAAAAAGATATGATAGAGAAGTTATTCAAACAGGAAACCAGTGTTCATCACGTGTAACCAAAAAGCCCTGCAGTGGCTAGAGATGTCCAGTGGTCAAATCTCCTCTATTTAATTCTAAGTTTTTATTACATTGTACTTGTTGATTTATTTATTTAGGGCTTGTGCTTATGAAGGTCAGAGGGCAGCTTGCAGGGGCTGGTTCTCTCCGTCCATCATGTAGGCCCTGGGTTTCGAAGTAAGGTGGCTAGGTTCGGGACACGTGCCTTTACCCACTGAGATGTAGTGGTGGTACTCCTCAATTTTTATTTATTTATTTTATTTTATTTGAGATAGAGAACTTATCTGCGTATCTCTGGCTGGCCTGCAACTCTTATGAGGACGGCCTCGGGTTTAGCCTCTGCTTTCCAGAATGCAGGAATTATAATAGGAGGGCACAATCTTCCACACCCCTTTTTTCTTTGTAAGGCAAAGTCCTGGCAGGCTTCAAATGCGACAAAAGAACAACACGAGAAATGACTTTAAACTCCTAATTAGGGCTAGGGTTACAGGCCCGCGCCCATTTAGGTGACACTGTAGCTAGACTGGGCCTCGAGCCTGTTAAGCAAGCACTACACACACTGAGTCACATCTCCAAACCCTGACATTTCTCGTTCCCGGCCTGGCATTCCAGAAGGGTTCTCTGCTCTCCTCTGATTCTTATTTGGCCTCTGACTTCTATGAGCCTCAGTTTCCTCCTGGAAAAAAAGCGAGGGCGGGGGATAAAGTCCTACTATTGGGAATGGGGATCGCTCAGGAGCCCGGGACGTCACTCCGGTGGGAGCTCCACCCAGTTCTTTTTGCAGTGACTGTCCTGGGACACCTCGTCGGCGCCGCCCAGCTCTGCAGCCGGCCGCCTGTCCGAGGGGCGGGTGTCCGGGACGCGCGCGCGATGGGTCGCGTTTGTTCCTGGCGGGGGCGCGCGCCGCGCCCTGGGGCTGTTTCCCCGGCACTTTCCTGTTACTTTCCAACGGGGAGGACAGTTCCGGGGAGGGCCCTGCCCACGCCCGGTGCATAAAGGCCCAGCCCAGGCGGCCGCTACCACCCGCAGCCAGCCCAGACGCAGTCCGTTCCGCGCCACCATGAGAGGCGCCCACCGCCGCCTCCTGCTCCGTGAGTCCTCGGGGTTGCGCGGGGCCGGGAGGAGGCTCGCGGGACGTGGCCTGGCGGGGCAGGGACAAGCAAAGTCCACACACCTGTGCGCCCCAGAAGGCTCTCAGGGGTGCTGGACCCTACTGCTGCCAATTTGGCGGCTAAGAGGGGAAACTGAGGCACGGGGGCACATAAAGGGAGTGGTTACACACAGCGTTAGAGAGGCTGAGGCAGGAGGGTCACCAGTTCCAGGTCAGCCTGATCTACACAGAAAGACCCTGTCTCAAAAGAACAAAAGAAAAAGAAATGCAGGCTGCGGGCTGGAGAGATGGCACAGAGGTTAAGAGCATTAAGAAAGGACCTGGTTGGTTCCCAGCACCCACATGGTGGCTCTTAAGCGTCTGTAACTCCAGGGGATCCAACACCCTTTTCTGGCTTACACAGGCACCAGGCATGCATGCAATTCACAAACATACATGCAGGCAAAACACACATACAGTAATAAAATTAAGACAAAAAAATACTGGATAAAGTAAACTCCACTGGTTGGTCGCCTGTACAGGCACTCTTATGTGGAGCACATGCCAGTGTGAGAATGACCCCAGAGAGTGGGAACCCCCAGCAGAGATGCTCCTTGGGACCTGCCTCAGACTGAGCTGCTGGCTGAAGGGATCTTGTCAGACTGAGTTTGAACTTGGACTTTCCCGCCCCACCCTGGGTTCCTCCAACCGCTATCTGACTGCTAAGTTACCTAAGTAACTCGATAACAAACAGAAATGAAGAAATGTAATTGAGGTGTAGCTGGGGTTACCCCAACCACAATGACTGGCCTGCATGCCAGCAACAGGTGGCAAGTGTCAGGCAGCTCAGGGGCCTGTGGGCTCTGGACCCAGAAACTAGAGTCCCAGTGGGACACAGTTGGTGGCAGACAGCTGCTGAGGCCTGCCTATCACTCGGCTGGGTCACAGTGACCATGGGCTTCACTTTCCTTCTCTGTAAAATGGAACAAGACCAGCTGCATTTTACTGTTTCAAGGGCCAAGAGTTTGTCCAGAAACTTTCTGGTTCACAGTTTGAATTAACTGAACACATGGGTGTGGTGTCCATGTCTGCCAGCACAGTACCCTGGTAGCAGAGCCAGGAGGAGTAGAAGTTCAAGGTCATTCTCTGCTGCGTTTTGAGTTTGAGGGCACAGTGAGACCTTATCCCAAAAACCAAAACCATGAGACCTTATCCCAAAAACCAAAACCAAAACCAACCAACCAGCCTAGCTGGTGTCTTTAATCATAGCACTAAAGGAGACAGGTAGATCTTGTGAGTTGGAGGTCAGCCTGGTCTACCTAGCAAGTTCCAGCATGCGCGCACACACACACAGGGTGGGAGAGGGAATTAAGTGGGCACTGTTTTATTGTTGTGATAGTTATTTTCTGGGTGGGATGCTGGGGATCTCCCACACCAAGCACAAAGGCTTCCCATTTTGAGCCTGGGAATTTGAACCAGATGTGTCTGGGAGCAGAAAAGAGCAGCTGTGCTCCTGTTTGGTTAACTTCCAAGCCTCCAGATGTGGGCAGCCTGGCCAGTGTCTTCAGGGTAATGGAGTTGAGCCCAGCTCAGGGTGAGCGGATGAGGATCCCACCCTGCCTGGGTGGCTCTGCTCCAGCCTGCCTTCACCTCCCCAGCCTGCTTGCTCACTAATCTTTTTCCAAGCTCCAAACCTCACTTTGTCTTGGTGGAGATTGAACGTGACCCCAACCCATGCCTCCTGATGCTGTCCTGAGTCTTCTCCGGGTTTCTTAGGAGACAAAATTTCAGGGTAGTTAAGGGTGACCTTGAACTTCTCATCCTCCTGCTTCCCCTTCTGAGGACTTGTGCAACCAGACCTGACTTCATTTTGGTTTTGCTTTGTTTTGTGTTGTTTTGTTTTTGAGGCAGTGTTTGGCACTGTAGCTATGTATCCTGGACTGGTTTTGAATTTAGAATAATTCCCCTGTTTCTGTTTTGTGTTGTTGCTGTTGATGAGACAGGGTCTTGCATGTATCCTGGGGACCTGGAGCTTCCTAGGTAGAGCAGGCTAGTCCCAGCAGAGTTCCACCTGCCTCCACCTCACCAGTGGGCACCACCACACCCACTCCACCATGGTTTGAGTCTTAAAGAAGTTACTTAAGGCAATGGAGACTTGGCTCAGTGGTTAAGAGCACTTGCTGTTCTTCTAGAGAAAATGGGGGTTCAGTTCCCTGCAACCACAGGGTGGCTAACAACCATCTTTAACTCCAGTTCCAGGAGATCCGGTGCCATCTTTTGACCTCCCTAGACACAAGACAACATATGTGCAGACAAAACATACATACAAATAAAAAATAAATCAATATTATTTTACAAAAAGTTACTTGAGGGCTGGGAAGAGGGCTCTGTTAGTGAACGACTCATGGAAAGGGGGCTGGATATGGTGACACTTGTAATCTCTGTGTTGTGGCAGATCCCTGTGGCTCGCTGGCAGCCCAGCCTAGCCTGCGTGATGAACATAGGTTCTGTGAGACCCTGTCTCAGAACTCAAGGTGGAAGGCACCAAGATTGGTGACACAGAGAGAGACAGTACTGGCACTAGACTTTAGAAACTGTGGAGTTGCCCCAGGGCAACTTTGGTTTGTCACACAAAGAGGAACTGGGTTATGATGGGGGGGGGGAAGAAATCCAACACTGTGACCCCAGAGAAGGAAGAAAGAGGAATTCTAACTTGAGTCTGACAGTCGCCAGGCTGGGGTGGTCCAGCCTCAGGGTCACCCCAGCTGTAAGGGGGTGAGTTTCAGTGGGAGCCTCTGGCCCTCCATTGGCCTTGTGGGAACCCAGTCAAAGACTGAAACCCTCTTAGAGACACTCTCCCCATCCCTCCCCCCAACCCTGCCCATAGTGACCAACCCCAGGACCCCCTTTAGAACCTGGCATGCAGCCAGCCCAGTGGTGGGTGAATCATCCAGGAAGTGACTCACTTCATCTCCCCCTACCAACCAACCCTTCACCCTAGGGCTCACTCTAGGATTCCTGTTAGGATTCTTTTCTTGATGCTGTGGGGACAACTCTGTCCCCTAGGCTCTCCCCAGGTCCCCTGCTTCTCAGACACCTTCCCTCCCACTTTCTGTCTACATGCCCCCCCTTCCTCCTGTACTGAGAGGGAAACTGGGCTTCACACCTGCTAGGACCGTATCTTCACACATGCTACACCCCAGTCTTTCTTTTGACTTTTATTTTGAGACAGGCTCTCGTGCCTATGTCTGTAGCCCAGGATGAGACTTCCGGTCCTCTGGCTTCGCATCCCATGCAATTGGCCATCACAGTGCTGCACCACTGCATCTGGTTGCCAGGCTTTCTCCTTTTAGGTTTATTTAGCTTGCGTGCATGATTGTTTTGCTTGCCTATATGTGTATGCACCATGTGAATGCCTTGGAGATCAGAAGAGGGCACTGAAATCCCTGGAACTGTGAGCCACCAAGTAGGCACTGGAAATGGAACCCTGGGTCCGCTGGAACAACAGCCAGCTCTCCTTTCTGCAGAGTCATCTCTCCTGCTGCCAATTCTTCTGTTTTGTTTTTTTGTTATTGTTGAGACAGGGTTTTTCTTTTTTCTTTTCTTTTTTTAAAATATATTTTTATTGAGAAGCACAACTTTTATTTATTATGTATACAATATTCTGTGTGTGTGTGTGTATGTCTGCAGGCCAGAAGAGGGCACCAGACCTCATTACAGATGGTTGTGAGCCACCATGTGGTTGCTGGGAATTGAACTCAGGACCTTTGGAAGAGCAGGCAATGCTCTTAACCACTGAGCCATCTCTCCAGCCCGAGACAGGGTTTTTCTGTGTAGCCCTGGAACTTGCTTTGTAGACCAGGCTGGCCTCAAACTCACAGAGACCTGCCTGCCTTTGTCTCCCAAGTGCTGGGATTAGAGGCGTGCACCACCACTGCCTGGCCCAATTCTTTTTTCAAATTTTTCATTTTATTTTTTTGTGGGATGGATATGTGCATGTGTGTGTGCTCTCATGGCATGACAGAGGTCAGTTCTCTCCTTCCACCATGTGGGTCCCAGCTATTGACTCAGAAGTCAGGGGTGCCTTTGTTTGAGCTCTCTCTCCTTTTCTTCCTCCTCTACCACCCCCTTTCAATTTTTGGCCCTGGAGATGAAACCCAGGGCCTTGTTTCAGTCAGATTCTCCGGATTTGCCCAGGCTGCGCTTAAATTTTATGTAACTTTTAATTTAAGAGCCTCCTGCATCAGCCTCAAGTCAGTGGGTCACACACTGCTTGCCGTCATGCCCTGCTTCCCCTTCTTTCCCTGCTTCTCTCTTCCTCTCCATCATTTCTTTTCTCTCTGCCTCTGCTTTTTTGGATGTCTGTCTCTAGTGAATGCTGCTACCTACAGCTTCCAGTCATGCCTTGGTGGGATGCCTGCCAACTACAGTAAGGTAACAAGGCTGTGTTCAGCAGCCACCCGCCCTCCACCGCAGCCACTTCCTGTGTGTGAGGAGGCCTTGTTACCACCAGCTCATGTGGTTGACAGTGGGTAGATGTGGGTGGTGTTGAAGTGTCAGAGCTTGGGTGGGACCTGGAAAACACAGTCCAAGTTGTCATTCTTCCCTAAAGGGTCACCGGGCAGTGGTGGCACACACCTTTAATCCCAGAACTTAGGAGGCAGAGGCAGGTGGATCTCTGTGAGTTAGAGGTCAGCCTGGCCTATAGAGTAAGTTCCAGCACAGGCTCCAAAGCTCTACAGAGAAACCCTGTCTCAAGAAACAAGCAAAAAGAATGACAAGGATCTGGCCTGGTAGCACAGGCCTGTCTCAGCTCCTTAGGTCACTGAGGTAGGAGGACTTCAGGTTCAAGCCCAGCCTGTACAGTTTAGAAATAAAGTAAAAAGCAGGGTTGGGAACAAAGCTTAGTGGTTAGAGCAACTGCCTAGCATGCAAAGGCCCGGGGCTCCGTCCCAGTATTATGAGAGAAAACAGTGTAAAACATGATTGCTCCAACAGGATGGAGGCTGGAGGGTCAGGAGTTCAAGGTTATCCTTAGCTACATGACCAGTTTCAGGCCAGCCTGGGCTACATGAGATCCTACTTCAAACAAACCTGAGGTGGCCAAGATAACTTGGTCCATAAAGGTAGCTGCTGTAGGTAAGCATTTAATCCAGGGCTCCATGTAGTGAAAAGAGAAACAGCTTCCACGCAGGATGTTGTGGCAAGCGCGCACACACACGCGCGCACACACACACACACACACAAACACACACAAATAAATGTAAATACGCTGCTTAGTTTTTTGTGAACCTGACACAAGCTGTAGAGCCATTTGAGACGAGGGACCCTCAGTTGAGAAAATGCCACAAGTTGACCTGTTAGTCAAGTTTGTGGAGTATTTTCTTGATTAACAACTGATGTTTCTTTGAGACATAATCTCTCTATATAACACTGAGTGTCCTGGAACTCACTCTGTAGACCAGGCTAGCCTTGAACTCACAGAGATCCGCCTGCTCTACCTCCCAAGTACTGGGATTAAAGGTGTATGCCACAGCCCTGGTTTAACATTGTCTTTTACACTTACTCTTTATCTTAGTTTGGTTTCTATGCCGTGATTTAAAAACACACACACACAAAAAAAAAAAAAAAAAAAAAAAAAAAGCCTGGGCAGGTGATCCTGGGCTATATAATATAGCAGGCTAAGCAAGCCAGTGAGTAGCCTTCCTCTGTAGATAAACGTTTCTGTCCCGCCAGTCAGTTCTGTCCAGTCAGCCATCTCCCCCATTAACCACACAGAGTCTTAATATTAATTATAAATACTTGGCAGATAGCTTAGGCTTGTTACTAAACTATTTCTTACAACTTAACCCATATTTCTTATCTAAATTCTACAACATGGCTCATGGTTTGTCGCCTCATGTTCTGGCTCTCTCGACTCCCGAGTCTTCCTCCTCTTCTTCAAGCTCTCTTTTTTTCTGCAAGTCCCACCTAACCTCTATCTACCCATCCATTGGCCAGTCAGTTTCTTTATTAACTCAATCATAGTAACACATATTCACATGGTCTCTGCTTCAGTCCCTGGCTTCGGTCTCCTGCCTTGACTTCCCTGAAAATAGACTGTAACCTGTAAGCAGATAAACCCTTTCCTGCCCAGCTTGCTTTTAATCATGGTGTTTATTCACAGCATAGAGCCCAAACTAAGACAAAGATTTCAGTGTAAAAGACAATGTTTAGCCAGGCAGTGGTTGTGCACACCTTTAATCCCAGCACTCGAGAGACAGATGCAAGCAGATTTCTGTGAGTTCGAAGCTAGCCTGGTCTATGTAGTGAGTTCCAGAGCTATATAGAGAGACTATGTCTCAAAAGTGTTAATCCCTAGGCACGTAGGGTTTGTTGCCATAAAGGGAGTCCATCATCACCTCCATTGCCACAGAAAGGGAAGCCGGGTGAGAGAGTAATGAAAGCTATCATCCTTCATCCAAAATCTGCCTATGGCTTCCTTTCTTCACCCCACAGGCCTGGAGAGCCTAGAGCTCAGCCACCTGTGCGCAGACTGTCTGGTGCTCAGGCCCTGGATGGGCCACTGTGGATGCCCATCCTCTGGCTGTAGGTGTCTGAGCCACGGGAAGCAATGCCTGGGTTTTGTAGTTTTTCCTCTCTGTGCTTTGTTTTTGAGGCAGACTCTCGCTATGTAACGTAGGCTAGTTGAAAACTTGCATCTGGAAACTCTCGCCTGGCTTTCTGTTTTCTTTGTTGGTTTTGCTTGTTGTTTTAGAGATACGACTCTTATAGGCTACATTGGTCTTATCCTTGCTATGTAGCCAAGGATAACCTCAAACTTCTGATCCTCTTGTAACTGCTTCCCAAATATTGGGATTACAGGCATGCGTCCCATGCTCTACTTTGTGAAGTTTGTTGTTGTTTGTTTAATGTTTTTAAAGATCTATTTATGTTTCTGTGTATATGCATGTTCTGTCTGCATGTACATCTGCACATCAGAAGAGGGCATCAGATTCCATTAAAGACAGTTGTGAGCTGCCGTGTGGGTGCTGGGAATTGAACTCATGACCTCTGGAAGAACAGTCAGTACTCTTAATGGCTGAGTCATCTCCCCAGCCCTGGTTTTTGTTTTTTGTTTTTGTTTTTATGATGGGAGTCTCAGTATGTAACCCAGGATTGGCCTTGAGCTCCTAATTCTCCTTCCTCAACATCCTGAGTGACTGAATTAAAAGCAAGCATCATTATCCTTGCCTGCTGGGTCTGTTTTGAGTATTAACTACAGAATCTTAGCCTGGGCAGGGTCCGCACCCTCTCACAGACACAGCTTTGGCTGCCTGTTCCTGCTCTGGGTTCTAGCTGACCATCTTTTGCTTTGTTGCAGTGATGTGCATCCCACTGAGCCTGTCAGGAGCCCAAACCCAGAAGACTGGAGGTAAGGCCATTGGACACAAGGGCTCCAAGGACAGAGCTGGGGAGGGAATCCCAGCCGACCACAGGGCCTCAGGAGCAGATGGGCAGCTGCTGGCGAAGCTTGAGGCCAGTCCTCACACCTTTCCAAGATCCTGTTCTGGGTGGCACTGTCTTACCAAAGTATCTGCCCCCCACAGGCTGTCCCCGCTGGCCATGCCCTAAGAACTCAGTTTGTGTGGATGAGAAAAGCTGTCGATGCAAGCCAGGCTTCACCTCAAGTAACACAAATGGTGACGGACTCATCAAGAAACTCATAGAGACCTGTGAAGGTACAGAAGCTTGGGGTGGGCACGTGGAGAGATGACAAAGTGTGGTCTGGGGCCAGGGGTCTCAGCTGCGTCAAATACAGAAAAAGACAGCAAGATGGGGAAGCAACAATGAGGGTTTCCCGAGAGAGGGGGCCTGGGTTTTGGGGATCGGTGTCTGAACTTGGCTTTAGGAGTGGGGAGCGGGAGGCTGGTCTTCCATTCCATCCCCACATTGGTATTGTCCATCCAGAGGACTGAGAGGAGCAGAGCTGACAGCTTGCAGCCTTCAGGAATAGGTGGGGTGGGAGACCCTCCTTAAGAGAACTTTCCGATTTGGGAGGTGACCCTTACTGCTTGTTGTGTTGTAGATATCAATGAGTGTTTACAACCTGGTATGTCAGCGATCTGTGGATCGTTTGCCACGTGTCAGAACTCCGAGGGGAGCTACAACTGCACATGCAACGTGGGATATAAGCTCCGTACTGGGAAGATATCTTTTGCTAACAAGAGTGAGAACACATGTGAAGGTAAGAGCCCGCAAATGTCACCCCTGTCAGTTTCAAGGTCACCAGCATTAATTACCACAGCAGTCACAGGGCAGGGTCCTGATGTTGCTTCCGCCTCTGTGGTTTTCTCTGGGTCATGTGTCACATCCACAAGCATAGAGATGCAGGAAGAAGGGGATATTCTGGACCTCCTGATACCTAACCCTAACCCCTTGATGGCAAGATTTGGAAAAAGTTCATTCTCTGAATGCAAAAGATAGTTTCAAAACCAGGAATGAGGTACAAGCCTTTAATCCCAGCACTCAGGGCAGAGGCAGGAGGATCTCTGTGAGTTCAAGGCCAGCCTGGTTAAATAATGAGACTCTGTCTCAAAGAGAAAGACACACACACACACAAAGAGAGAGATTGATTTTCAGAAAAACATATCAATACATGAGTGACATGGGAGTCTCCATGGACCCCAAGGTGACAAATAGCACCCAGCTTAGAGCAGAACCCATTCAATGCCTAAGGCCCTGGTTTAGCCATCGATTAGCACTCCAGACTCCAGCCTGAACTGCTTAGAGGACATGCCGACCTGGATCACACTCAAAGGATGGCAGGAGCCCTTGGGCCATATCCTCTGCGGCTTCTTTACTACTTGGTTCAGGAAGTTCAGAAATTCCTTCTGCTCATCTGCATCTCATTTGCATAAGCCACCATCCTTCTGCCCATCTACATTTCATTTGCATAAGCCGACATGTCTCTGCCCATCTGCATCTCATTTGCATAAGCCAAAGGGATAGCGGTTGGAATACTCTGCCTCTACCACAAGCACGTTCCGCTGCAGTGTCTGTCCTCTTCCCAGCATCAGTGAACACTGGGGTGACACCTGCGCCCTCCGGGATCCACACAGTTACTGCTGCACCTGGAAGTCTCCCTAAGCAGCCAGCTACAGTACACCCATGGACACAGCCTGGAGAGCCAGGAGAAAAGACACCCAAGGGTAGGCCACATTCCCTGCCATTGCTCCTGATGGAAGAAAGCACTTGGTGCCTGGACCCCCTTTATGGTCAACCCTATCCATTGCTCTTCCCAATCACCATTCTGACTATCCCCAGCAATCCTGGTTCCTTGAAGACAGCATAGAATGGTATGACCAGATTGGGCAGGGTGACATCAACCCTCAACACATTCAGAGAGTTGAAGGCAAGCACTGCAAAAGAAGGTGCTATGGAGGACCATAACCATTGCCCCAGAACCTACCCTCACCTGAGGATGTCAACCTGCAACTGCCAGGACAAGAAGGAGGCGGGGCTACACTCAGTACATCCCCAGGTCATGACCCTGACAGGAGAGAGGACAGAAATGTCTCCTGTGGACACAGCTCCCTTTCTGAACACTGATATTGAAGGGTTGGCATCAATAGAATACATGTTCTTACCTCCCTAACTTTAACCAAGTGATGCCTGGCTGGTTGCGCACCCACTGGTCACTGGTCACCATACAGGCTGGTTCCTACTGTGTGGCACCCTGGCCTATCTAGTGTTATTCCTTCTTGCCCTGTCCATTCTATTGAGCTTCTTTCTAAAGGGGATATGGCTTGGGAGCAAGTCTCAATCCTTCTCCACTGTACAGAACAGAAGGTATCATATGATACCTTCATATGAGGTAGAAGGGGGTGTGCCCACTGAAGGAGATTGCAATATTCCAGATGCTTCTGTGTCATGAACCTAGCCAACCCTGAGCCTGAGGCTTCAACTTCAAGCACACAACCCCCCCAGCTTCTTCTCCTTAGGTGAGGTAGATGAGGGTCAGAACCCCAGAGTCTGTAGGAACACTGCATTTGCACCAACACCCAGGGAAGCTACGCACGCAGGTGTCACCTGACCTCAAGCCCAGGCTGAGGCCCCAAAGGTATGCACAGGTGTACTCCCAGAAGCCTCTGCAAGACTGGACAGGAGCTGGGAGGAAGAGGCAGGGCTGTAGCCTGAAGAGGGAGAAGTCCTGCCGGGTCTCAGGAGCTCCCAGAACTATGAAGACTTCCACTGAGGATACAGCTCCCAGCAATATATTTCTACAGGGTAGGGAGGCCCCAGGGTGTTCTGAACCCAGAAGCTCTGGAGCCCCCAGAGCTCGGCTCTTCCTCATCTGTGAGAACAGTATCACATCCTGTTCCGAGAAGGGTTAGAAAGTAACAAGAGGCCTTGGTCATGAAGTCCAGCCCCATGACCCAATCTGCTTCCTGGTTTTACCTCCTATAACTGAGTCCCCTGATCCTTGTGGGGCCTGTCCTGCAGAAGTCACGTGCAACTGAGTTTGAGGCAGTGAGAAGATGGAAAGCGGGTACAATGCATGGAGGTATGAGCGGGGGCTGGGATGACCCTTTGGTTCTGTTCTCAGATGTAAATGAATGCACCTCGGGGCAAAACCGCTGCCACCCATCTACCCATTGCATCAACAAGTTGGGCAACTATTCTTGCAACTGTCGTCACGGCTGGAAACCTGTTCTTGGATCCCCCAATGGCCCAATCAACACAGTGTGTGAAGGTCCGGATGCCACCTTTTAAGGACCCGCAGTCTTGTTTAAGATTTATTTAGCCAGGTGTGGTGAAACACACCTTTAATCCCACTACTCAGAAGGCAGGCGGAAGCAGGTTTATCCTTGTGAGTTCCAGGGCCAATGATATATATATATATATATATATATATATATACACCACATGGGTGCAGGTGCCCAGGGAGGTCCGAGGAGGCATCAGCTCTCCTGGAACTGGAGTTACAGATGCTTGTAAGCCACCTGGTGTAGATGCTGAACCCGAAGGTTAACTGAGTCATCTCTGCAGTCCTCGTGTTTACTTAAGGAATGAAAGGAGGCTCTGTGGGGTCAGGCCTTAATCTCCTGAGGTTGAATGTAAAAAGCTGAGGGGCCCAGGAAGGGAGGTAAGACACTAAGAGGTATCCCCAGAGGACCCCAGATGAAGTCCATAGTCCTGTTTTCCTGAGTACATTCGCCTTAGGCCTCTCCACATTCCTAACCCGTCATGTACCACTCACTGAGGCCACCAGGGACCAGTACCTCAGGCCAGGCACTAGAGTTGTACCAAGGAAGAGACTGGGACCATGCAGGAAAGAACCTAACCCCTGTTTTGTGTCCCCAGATATCGATGAGTGCAGCACCGGGCAACATCAGTGCCACAACTCCACCATCTGCAATAACACCCCAGGCTCCTACAAGTGCCGCTGCCGCCCAGGTTGGAAGCCAGTCTCTAGGTTGCCCAGTGACCCAAAGAGCACCAGGTGCCAAGGTACTTGCCCTAGCCACCCAGCACCTCCATGCCCTCCACATGTACTCTGAGATTACTGAACCAGTTCTGTCCCTACAGAACCCTTCCCTGCCTGGACACTGCTGCCCACAGCCCAGAGCCGGGTGAGTAGCCAATGGGGACCAGGAGGTCAGATCCCTTCACACAGTCTGTCCATCCCCTTTAGCTGTGCTGCTGCCCACCCGTGACCCACCGTTTCCCTTCCCAGAGTCTCTATCACTTCTCTGTTGAAGTCCAGAATCTGCTCAGGGACTTCGATCCAGCCACAGCCAACTACACCATCCAGGTAAGGGAGAGCTCTGGGGACCCCAGCGCAGTAGGGAAAACAGAGCACAGTGTCCCATCCATCCAAGCAGTACTTGTGGTTTGAGGCACGGGTCTGACGTGCAGCCGTGTATGGGGCTACCACACAAGGGTTGTAATGGCAAAGACTGGAGCAGTTAAGACTGGAGTTAAGTGGAGTGTGGTGGCCTATGCTGCTTGGAGCCTGGAGAAGGATGTCAGATTCCTGAGCTACACAGCAAGACCCTATGAAAAAAATGAAACAACGGGACAAGGCTGGGGTAGCACAGTTGGTAGAATGCTTGCCCAACATGCAAAACACCCTGGGTTTATTTAACTTCTAGCAGTGAACGAACAAGGTGTGGTGGTCTATGACATGCCTGCCACCCCAGAAGGTAGAGGCAGGAAGATCAATAGCTCAAGGTTATAGGGCTGGGGTGTGGCTCAGTGGTAGAACACCAGCCTGGACTACCCCAGTGAGGGGCTGGGGGATGACTCACCAGAGCCTTGGCAGTCATGCCTGCTGGTGTGTGTGTGCTGTTGTGACATGCACAGGCTCATAAACCTCATCTCTTTGGTTTCTGGCTACTGTGTAAATCTTAATGCATCCCTCCAGCTGGTTCCCCAAGCAACCCATGCAGCTTTTCAGTGTCTGCTGATGGGAAAGGTGGTCTGGGTCCCTTTATTCAGTTCCTGTGGTCCAAACCTCCACAACTCTGTCACTCACCACCTCCAGAAACTCATTGAAGCCATGGACAAGCTGCTGGAAGCCCCCACGGATATAGAGACTCTAAACACCACTGACCGCCACCTAGTGGCCACCCAGTTGCTCAAGTATATGGAACAAAGCCTTCGAATGTTGGCCCAGTTCTTACCCAAAGGTCCCTTCACCTACACATCCCCTTCAAACACTGGTAAGGCTTCTTCTGGTCCCACCCCCAGGTACCATCCTGTCCTTGGTTTCCCCAGTCACCCACTGTCCCTGTCCCTTCAGAACTGACCCTGATGATCAAGGAACAAGACAACAAAGATGTCACCACAGTGTACCACAGCCAAGCTTGGATGAAACTGGACTGGGCTTTGGCAGCTGGAGCCAAAAGCTCAGAAAATGGTAGGGGTCGAGGGAGGGAACCTTCAAGGGAAGCCAGGGTGAGATCTGGGATGTGGGGCAGGCAGACAGCAGCTCATCGGGAGGACCTTAGACTGAGGTGGATGTCCTCACTAGGAGGATGGCAATGGAGGGAGGACAGAAGGCAGGTCTGCATCTCTGCCCCCAGGCTACTCCTTGGCAGGCATCCTGTCCAGTCCAAACATGCAGAAGCTCGTGGCCAATGCCTCCATGGACCTGAGCCAGAGTCAGGATCTATTGGAGGAGCTCTACGAAAGCCCAGTTCTGAACGTGTCCCTCACGCTCCTCTCAAACGTCAGCTCCATTTTCCTGACCAACACGGACACTGGGAAGCTCACCTCGAACGTCACGTTCAAATTCTCCTATTCTTCTGTGAGTCCTTAAAGGGAAGAGCGGGGGAGGGGATGCTCTGCTGCTCATTCCCTACCCAAAGTCAAGGTGGCCCTTCTTGACATACATGGTAGAAGGACAAAACCAAAGAAAAACCAATTTAGCCTTTAATCCCAGCACTCAGGAGGCAGAGGCAGGTGGATCTGTGGGTTTAAGGCCAGCCTGGTCTACAGAGTGAGTGCCAGGACAGCCAGGGCCACACACACACACACACACACACACACCCCAAAAAGAAAAGAAAAACCAAAAGTATCCTGACTCCTTTTCTTTTGTGTACACAAAATAAATAGACATAATTTTTAAAAAACTAAAAATACATAAAACTTTTTAAAATGTAGCTGGGTATGGTTACACACGCCTTTAATTCTAGCACTTTGGAGGGTGTCTGAGTAAGGCCAGCCTGGTCTATAGAGAGAGTTACAGGATAGAGCTCTCTAGAGAGACCCTGTCTCAAAAAACAAGCAAAGCATGAGCTGTGGTCTTGTGGCATAGGTCTTTCACTCCCAGCTGCAGGGAGGGAGGAGAGTCAAGGTTCAGAGCCTACCTAAAGTAGAGTGAATTTAAGGCCAGCTTGGGCGAGGCCTTGTCTTCAAACTCAGTGGTACAGTGCTTGGTTAGAATTCAGAAGGGCCTGGGTTCACTGCTGAATTAAATGAATGAATGAATGAATGAGCAAATAAATAGCTGGCAGGCAAGGCTAGTAGTTGACTCAAGGAAGAATGTTTGCCTGTCATGGTAAGGTCCAGGTACTTGACTCTCAGTACCATAAAAAGGTTAAAAAACAAAACTACAGTCTAAGCCCAACAAGATGGCTCAGCAGGCAAAGGCGCTTTTCACCATGCCTCAGTTTAATTCCTGACCTGAGCTGATCTCCAAGGCCTGAATGTAGGAGAAAACCAATTCCCAAGACATCCTCTGCCTTCCATATGCATGCTGGAGCACAAGGACAACCCCATCAACGTAACTCTAAAAGGTCTTATGTGTATGGGTGTTTTCCCTGCATGAATCTGTGCGCCACATGTATGCCTGGTCCCATGGAGGCCACAAGAGGGCATCAGATTCCCTGGAACTGGAATTAGACAGTTTGAGCTACCATGCGGGTCCTGGGAATTGAACCTGGGTCCTCTGGAAGAACAACCACCTGTGTCTGCTGATGTCTGCTGTGAGTGGATTAAAGGTGGGAGGCAGGCAGTTCCCCGAGTTTGAAGCCAGCCTGATCTACAGAGCAATTTCTAGTACAGCTAGGGCTACACAGAGAAACCCTGTCTTGAAAAAAAAACAAAAAAAGGTGTGTCACATCTGGTTACATACATGTTAACTTTTTCTTTTTTTTTCTTTTCTTTTTTTTTTTTTGTTTTGGTTTTTCGAGACAGGGTTTCTCTGTGGCTTTGGAACCTGCACTGGAACTAGCTCTTGTAGACCAGGCTGGTCTCGAACTCACAAAGATCCGCCTGCCTCTGCCTCCCGAGTGCTGGGATTAAAGGCGTGCGCCACCACCGCCCGGCTAAAGTTAAAAAAAATTAGTCTAGGCTGGATATATAGCTCAGTTGGTAGAATATTTGTCTAGCATGCATGAAGCCCTAGATTCAAAGATTAAATGACTACATAAAATGTAATCCAAACACTCAAGAGGTAGAAGCAGGAATATAAAAGCATCATCGTCCTCAGCCACATAGTGAGTTTGAGGGCAATCTGAAATGCCTGTCTTAAATTTGTAGATGGATGGATGGATGGATGGATGGATGGATGGAGAGAGGTAGCATGGGGACCCTTCCCTTGCAGTACATTCAATAAACCTGTTTTTTGTTTCTAAATTACAATCTGTAAGCAACCATTCCCCACTGATTCTTTTAATTTGGCATTTATTACCTGTTAACTGCTTGTGATTTGCTTCAGCTCACAGCAGGAACTGGTGTCCTGTCGTCCCATTGCTGGCTCCCCATGCTCTCTGCGCAGAGTAGACATAGTATGCGACCAAAAGCAAGGTCCTCTGCTTACCCCAGACCCTAACTGTGCTTCGGACACCCTCAACGCCTGTCTGCCTGTAGGTGGAGTCAAAGCGGCCACGTGAACAGCTGATATGTGCCTTTTGGGACACTGGTGACGATGGGAGTGGGCGCTGGGCCACTGACGGCTGCTCAATGAATGACACTGGTTTCTGCCAGTGCAACCATCTGAGCAGCTTCGCCATCCTGATGGCCCAGTACCACGTGCAGGTAAGTGGTAAGCCCCAACACCATTGGTATCCAGGCTTGCCTAGGCAGGACCCTACCACTGGGTGTTCAAGTAGGTCCCCTTGGATAGCCCCATGCCGTGTCTCAGTTCCTCCCCTGGAGTCCTGTGACCTAGTAGCTGATGGGTGCAGGCCCCCATCCGAGTCCCTGCACAAATGTGAGGCACTGCTAAAAATGCAAGTTTGTGCAGATGAGATGGGCCAGTAAGCCAACATGTCTGCATGCCTCAGCCCTAATAACCTGAGTTTCATCTCCAGAGAACACATACAGTGAGTGGCAGACAGATGCTTCATGCCATACACAAATACATATGTAATAAAAAGGCCCTGTGTAGAATATCCCAGAAAGTATAGCTTTCTGAACATGACCAGAACCTGAGTCTCGTGGTCAGCTGAAATTAATTTAGCCAGGCAGAGTTGGCCCTGTGGTTCAAGACAGGCATGTGAGGTCTCTGACTTCTGATGGGTGCTAAGAAGTTAATAAGCATGTAGGGAAAGGGGAACACCACTCATCCTGAGCTGCCTGCCCCTAGGACCCAAGACTGGAGTTGATCACCAAGGTGGGTCTGTCACTCTCCCTCATCTGCCTGCTGCTGTGTATCCTGACCTTCCTGCTGGTGAAGCCCATCCAGAGCTCCCGGACCATGGTGCACCTGCACCTGTGCATCTGCCTTTTCCTGGGCTCTCTCATATTCCTGGTTGGCGTCGAGAATGAAGGGGGTGAGGTATGTTCCTGTCCTGACCTCACTAGAGCATGGAGTGAAGACCTAGGAGTAGGGTAGCCTGGTCTGTCCTGGGGCTCAGTGTGGAAGGCACCACATCAGGCTGATTGAGCCCAGCTGCCAGGGCTTTGGAGGCCTTTGGGCCTGCCCTACACTGCCCAACCCTTTGCACCCACAGGTGAGCCCGCGCTGCCGCCTGGTGGCAATGCTGCTGCACTACCTCTTCCTGGCTGCCTTCTGCTGGATGGCCCTGGAAGGCGTGGAGCTCTACTTCCTTGTGGTGCGTGTGTTCCAGGGCCAAGGCCTGAGCATACAGTGGCGCTGCCTAATAGGCTATGGGGTGCCCCTCCTCATTGTGGCCATCTCAGCAGCTGCCAAAATGGATGGCTATGGACAACAAACATAGTGAGTCTCTGTCGAAGTAAGGCTGGAGAGGAGGGATGGGACCTGGTGGCCAGGGCTACTGACAAGGGACTGTCTTCTCCCCAGCTGCTGGTTAAACTATAAGGAGGGCTTTCTCTGGAGCTTTGTGGGACCCCTGGCCTTCATCATTTTTGTAAGTGCTCTCTGGGTACTGGAGACCCGAACAGCAAGCTTCCTAATTACCTGCAGCCCCCTAACCCATGATCCATATTCCCCACTCAGTGTAACTCCGCCATTTTCCTCATCACTGTCTGGAAGCTCACAGCCAAGTTTTCTGAAATCAACCCAAACATGAAGAAATTAAAGAAGGCAAGGTGAGAGGGGCAGCGGGAAAGGCTGGCAGAGCCAGGTTGAGAAGGGCTAGGGCCTGAGTGGGGAGTTGGGGAGTTGGAGACAGCTGCAACTACCCACCCCCCAGGGTGCTGACCATCACAGCCATTGCCCAGCTCATCGTGCTGGGTAGTACCTGGGTCTTCGGCCTGTTCCTCTTCGACCCCCACAGCAGATGGCTGTCCTACATCTTCACCCTGCTCAACTGCCTACAAGGCCTCTTCCTTTACTTGATGCTTTGCCTGCTCAACAAGAAGGTAGGCAAAGCAGAGGCAGCTGTGGGAAGAACTTGGAGTGGAGTTGGACAGGGCCAGGCCTGATTCCTTTTGTGCCCCTAACCTGGCGCCCTGGGCTCACAGGTGAGGGAAGAGTACCGAAAGTGGGCCTGCATGCTTGCCGGCAACAAGTACTCAGAGTTCAGCTCTTCCACAGCTGGCACTGGCACCAGCCAGAGTCAAACGCGGGTAAGGGGCTGGCCTGGGGTGGGGCTGGGAGGACACACCAGAGAGCTCAGCCTGAAGAGCTCTTCCTCTCCAGTCTCTCAGGGCCTCAGAATCAGGAATGTGAAGGCAAGTTCCAGTCAGGTCACCAGCACATGCTCAAAGCTGTCGCTCTTCTGCCTTCTGTTGCTGCCATCTTCCCACCTTTGGCCCCATTTCTGATAAAGAAGGATGTACACCTGGCAACGAGTGGTAAAGGGGCCATGGTCCTGCTTCTGGTTGCTTCTTTGCCCCATCACAGCTACCACCTACCACAGAAACAGAAGCCAGCTAGCACAGACCTGCAGCCCACTGCTGTGGTACATGAAGCAGGCGCTCCTGGTGATAGAGTGGAGGTCCCTTGACTTGGGTTCTTTGCAACTGTCTTTGGCACGTAAGAGGCCAGGGTGCTGGGTTCAAATTCCTTAAGCTAAGACTGATGTCATGTCAGGCCATCAGTGATCCTGCCTGCTGCCTAGGCTCACGGTACAGAGGCCCAGCTGTCCCTCATCCAGGGCAGAAGGGTCTCATTGTTATAAAGGTTATATGTTTTGTAACATTTTTAAACCTGTAAACCTCTCAATGTTGACACATAAAATTAAATATCCTAATGCAAAACAGGTGGTATGTTTGTTGGTGGAGGTGCTTGCTTGGCCTTCAAATGCTGACCAAGAGAAGAAAGATGGTCGGGAGCCAGGCATCCACAATAAAACTTTATTCTTACATAACTACAGCTTTGGAACAATAAAAAGATACACCCATCTATTATCTAGGAAGAGGATCTGAAGCAGCAGGTGGGAAAGAAGGTGGCCGTGGTGCCTTGGTTACACGTATGGTTATCGGCTCTGTTCAACTGTAAAGACAAGAGTGAGGCAGTGAGGGAGGAGGGGCCTTGCTCTGGAAGCCCAGCTCTCCCGTGCCCAGAATGGCCCTAGCAACTTACTGTATGTAGAGATATCTATTTCTTCTGGAAGCTCTGCCACATTCACTTCAAACCGGTCCTGAACATCATTGAGGATTTTGGCATCATTCTCATCAGATACAAAAGTGACCGCCAGGCCTTTAGTACCAAAGCGACCAGCACGAGCCACCTGCAGGGAGATGGGGTCAGCAGACAGGCACCCCTCGAGATCTGAAAAAGGGAGGGTCCCTGATCCACCCACACTGGGAGGGGGCACTCACTCACCCGGTGAAGGTAGGTGTCTGAGTCCTCTGGCATGTCATAGTTGAAGACGATGTTCACTCGCTCGATGTCCATACCTCTACCAAACAGATTGGTGGCTACCAGGATGCGCCGCTGGAAGTCCTTGAACTGCTGGTAGTGGGATAGGCTGGGGTGGGAGACAAATGGAGGCATCAAACACAGGTGGGTCCAGGGGCACCCTTGGCCATGGTGGACATCATGCACTCACCGCTCCTCCTGGGGCATGCCTCGGTGAATGGCAATGGCTGGGAAGTTCTGCTCCACTAGGAGCTGGGCCAGGGCCATGCAGCGTTGCACAGACTTGACAAAAATCACCACCTGAAGAAAGAGAATGCTAGTTAGGCCCATGGAGAATCACCAACGGTCCTAGATCTCGGTGTGGGCACGTAGGAACATCACCTGGTTAAACTCTAGGACGTCAAGGAGGTCGAAGAGCTTCCGGTTCTTCTCACTGTCCTTGAGCTTGACATAGTACTGCTGGAGCCCGTGCAGTGTGAGCTTGGTCTCGTCATCCACAAACACCTCCATGGGCTGTATAGGAAGAGAAGCAAGGAAGGAGCAAGTAAGGCTCACTTCTGGGCATCTCATGTGCCCGGAACCTTCCAGGGAACAGTTCCTCTGTAGTGATGACTTCCAGAGGGCCTGTTGCACCCAACCTCAGTAAACAATTCCCTCCGAAAAGCCAGATGTAAGCTCTGCTCTGGCTCGGGTGTAGACCACTCTCAGCTCCCAGTTTGACAAACCAGCAGAAGTGAGGCTTGTATGTGTGTCATGGAGTGACTCAGGCCCTTGGAGAGCCAAAGCTGCTGTGCTGAGTTGTTGGCCATAGTAGGCAGGCGGCTAGCTGGGCCATCCCCCTACTCACATCCTGCATGAACTTCCTGCAGACTGGCCGGATATCCTTGCTCAGGGTGGCGCTGAACATCATGCACTGTTTTTCATGGGGTGTCAGGCGAAAGATCTCTTGCACGTCCCGGCGCATGTCTGGATGGGATGCCAACATACAACAAGCCTGAGTCTCTTGTCTGACTGAGCAGACCCACAACAGAGAGGAACCAGCCCTCCCCAACCTGGGCCAGAGAACATTGGCACCATGGCCATGGTGGAGTGGGCCCAGGGGTGTCCCCGCTGCCTGAGGGGCTGGGCTCGGATGGGCGGGCGTGCGGGAGCGCAGGCATGGGAGGAGCCGCGGTCCACTTACTCGCTGCCAGCATGGAGCGGCCCTGCCAGTGCGCCTTGAGCCATGCTTCGGGAAAGGGAGCCTGAGGCAGAGACAGCCGCTGGCGTGAGAGCTGCAGTGGCTTCCCAGGACACATGCCCATCTCTCCCAGCCCCCAATGGGTGGCAGAGGCCACACTACTACTCCAGATCCCCTGGGTAATGCCTACATGTCCTATAGGGATGGCAACTCATGGGGCCTATGGTTCCGCTCAACTTGGGCTCAGAAGCAGCGCATACTCTGTCAACACTGGACATTCCCTTAGGCTTCTCCCAGGAGCCCTGAGTTCTGGCCACCCATGTGACCCACTGCCCCATCCATCAGGCCCCCTAGAAAACTGCCATGACTCTGAGTGGGGAACCGGCTAGCCAGGCCAGTGGGATGCTCACCCAGCTGTTCCAGCATCTTGTCACACTCATCTAGCACAAAGTGCTTCACATTCCTTAGGTTGAGGCTCCTGCTCCGTACAAGTGCCAGGATCCGGCCTGGTGTCCCCACAACAACATGGGGACAGTTCTTCTTCAATACATCTTCATCCTTCTTAATGGAGAGGCCCCCAAAGAACACAGATACCTATGGGGACAGAAAAGGAGCTGTTTTCATCTGTCTGGCATCAGTGACCTTTACGGCATAGGCTCCACCCAACCTGGGGGCATCTGGTACACCAACCCCACTCTCTCAAAACCCAGGCAAGCCTGAAGAGCAGGGGCAAGCCTGAGAGGCTAGCTCTGATGTAAAGAGACACCTGCGACCAGCACAAGCCTGTGGAGGCTGGGCATAATTCATCAGACTTAAGAAACACAAATTACCACTAACCTTAAGCTTGATAATGCCACTTGGGCTGGAGCTGAGGCCAGCATGACCCAACACAGCACCCGAGGAGGCTTACCTTGACGCTGGGCATGTACTTAGAGAACCGCTCATATTCCTTGCTGATCTGGAAGGCCAGCTCCCTTGTATGGCACATGACCAGTACTGATACCTGTAGAATAGGCAAGAAACACATTCTTTCCCAGAATCCACACCCACCCACCCCAACACACGGTGTACCTATTACAATAGTTCTTTCCACACAAGCTGCTTGAAGGCCTGAACATCTCCACCTTCTCCTTAGCCTATACTCCTCAAACTCTCATGGCAACTAAAGCCTGTCTCCCTCAAGAGGCCAGGAACAGAGAAAGGTAGCACAGATCCTAAACGAAAGGGTTACCCCAGAATAGCATGTCTTCTCGCCCAGCCACAGCATAGCCCTCACCACGCTTGTGCCATGCCCTGAAAAGACACCCACCCACCCAAGGATACACACCAAGGCCTCACACATGCCACTCAAGAGCTCTATCACAGTCAAACTCCCGCACACCCAACCTGACATTTTTTGTTAAACTGAGTCTTCCCATACCCTGGAACTCTCAATCCTGCCTCAGCTTCCTATCCTGGACTCAAGCACAACTCTTAAGACTCTGTAATTGATCTACAATGGTGGTATTAGAACACCTGCATAACAAATCAGCAGTAACACTGGGGACTGTTACTGTCACTATAGCTTCAATCCCCAGCTTAAAATCAAAAGCACACAGAGACTATAAAAGTTTCATGATACCCAAAGCTGCACAGTCACATGGGATCCCAATCCGGAAAGGAACCCACACCCCTACCTGGCCATTGATGGGCTCGATCTGCTGCAGGGTGGCCAGCACAAACACAGCTGTCTTACCCATCCCAGACTTGGCCTGGCACAGGACATCCATACCCAGAATGGCCTGGGGAATACACTCATGCTGGACTGAGGAAGAAAAGAGTAAATGAGTAAGAGACTGGATCTGCCTCCCTGCACTCCTCTGGCAGAGGTCAGGTCCCAGCCACCTGCTTGCACAGGGGCTGCTGATAACTGACTCATGGGGTGTGGTTGGGGGGGGTGACACCAGGGAAACATACCCTCTGAAGGATGCTCAAAGCCACAGTCAACTATGGCTCTCAGGAGCTCCGGCTTCAGCAGAAAGTCCCGGAAACCGGAACTGTGAATGGACACATAAGACCCTTTGACATCTTTCTTTGGGGGAGCTGGAGTGCTCTCCTGGGGTGCTTGGGGCTCTTCATCTTCATCATAGTCCAAAAGCTCATTTTCCACATCTTGTTCTGCCATGGCACTGAGAACAGAAGGCAGAGGGAGGCAGATGCAGGTAGGAAAACCCATTTGGTAGAGAAGGCAGGTCAGGAAAGGGGTTGGCAGGGCCAACCCTGTAAGCAGGCAGAGCTCAGTGGTGCGCCTGCACAGTGCCTCCCACTTCAGCCTACTGCCCTTCATCACCACCCTCCCATCCAATGGCACCACTGTCAAGCATGCTAAGGTCTTCAGTGAAATACCAATCCCACATTACAGCTGGGGGATGAGGCTCAGTGATATAAAGCACTTACCTAGCAGGTTCTGTCCCCAACACCACAGATAAAATACGTGATAGTAATCACACCTCCTGGCCTGGCCTCTGATTCCTTCCCCCTGCTTCATCTCATCAGACCATCCTTCCACCCCAAGGATGCCCTGCTCCTAAGTCTCTGCACACACAACTTGTTTTTGAAACAGATCTCACTATATCACCCTGGCTGTCTGAGACTTGCTATGTAAACCAGTATGGCCTCGAAGTCATAGGGATCTGCCAGCCTCTACCTCCCAAGTGTTGGGATTACAGGTGTGTGCCACCTCACTTTTTTCTTTTTTAATATCATGCTGGGGCTTGTGTCTCCTTGACAAGCATTCCACTAACTGAGGAAAATCCCCTATCTTTGTGAGGTTTTTTGGTTTGTTTTTAAAAAGATCTTAATAGGGCTGGAGAGATGGCTCAGAGGTTAAGAGCACTGACTGCTTTTCTAGCAACCACATGGTGACTCACAACCGGCTATGAGATCTGATGCCCTCTTCTGTGTGCAGGCAAACATGCAGACAAAATATTGTATACATAATAAATAAATCTTTAAAAAATACAAAAGACCTTACTATATAGGCTGGTCCAGAACTTGCAGTGATCCTCTTTGTCTTCGCCTTACAAGTTTCTGAATTGCAGGCAGACACCACCTTGCCTGATTAATGTGCCCTCCCTGACATTCAAATTTTAGCACTAATAAGGTTCCTCAGACCCACCCCCTCCAAGGACCAACCAGCACCTGAATGAAGCAAGACCTAGGACCTGCAGTTGTGTCTGCCTACGTGCTGAGAAAGGAATGGTGGCAAGGAAGCAGGCAGCATCTGCCCTGCCCTGCCCACCCCGGCTGTTTGTGGTTGACACAGGGGAATCATTAAGTGCTTTTATGAAAAAGGTTCCCATTGGGCCAGGCAAGCAAGAAAGCCAGCCAGCCGAGATGCTAAATGGAATTCACAGGAGACAAGCTCCCCGCTCACTTCATTAATCCCTCAAACAAGGCATATACCAGCCAGGCTCATCTACTGTTGTCCGTGGTCTGCTGAGGTCAGAAGCTAGCATACTAGACCCACTTCTGGCCCTCTTTCTTCCCTCTTTGACTTTATCCAAATTCAGCCATGTCCATGCTAAGGTCCCAACTTTGTTTCCGATCATATGCCTTTTCCACTCCAGACCAGTTCTCAGTTATCTTCCCATACCCTTACGAGTTGAACTCAAGAGGCCTAGGGCAAAGATTTCTGTTTCTCCTCGAGGCCACATCCACCTCAGAAAGTTATTCCATTCTAGAGACAGTCTTGACTGAGCAGCAAATCCCGTCCAGCAAGCCCACTCACCCAATCCAGTCATGTCTACCTAGTCACTTCTCACATAGGAAACCATGCTGGCCCAAGGTGAAGGCCTTTTTATTTCTTTAAGATTGGAGCAGCTTTACGGAGACAGTCATATGCTATACAGTTCTCCAAAGTACATAATTTAGGAGTCAACAAACATGTCGGCATCAGCACAATCAACTCTAACATATGCCACCACCTTTATAAGAGAAAACCTGAGGGACTGGAGAGATGGCTCAGTGGTTAAGTTTCACAAGACTGGGGTTCGATTCCCAGCACCCACATGGTCTGCAAGCACTCACAACTCCTGTTCCAGGAGACCCAATGTCCTCTTCTGACCTCTAGTCATAAGGCATGCCCTCAGTAAATATTCAGGCAAGACGTTCACACAAAATAAAACGAATAAACTTAAAAAAAAAAAAAAAAAGGAAAGAAAAAAATACTCTGGGTCTGGAAGTGTGGCTCAGGGGTAGATGCCTAGCATGTGAGAGGCCCTGGACTTCATACCCAAACCACAAAAGTGAAACTACCTCTGTACCCTGTAGCCATCACCTACCTCCCACAACCACCAAGCTGCTTCTCATCTCTGCAGACTAGCTTTTCCTGGACATTTTCTATAAACAGATTCAGACAGCATCACGTGGCCTTTCACCTCTTCAATCCTTCATTCTGCACTGTTCTCAATGTGCATACACAATGCAACATAAACCAATGCTTCATTTTTTTTTTCTTTCTTTTTTGTGACAGGGTTTCTCTGTGTAGCCCAAGTTGTCCAGGAACTCGCTCTGTACACTCAGAGATCCTCCTCCCCTCCCAAGTGTCGGGATTAAAGTTGTTGGTCACCACCACCGTCAAATAAAATATTTTCAAAATGCCAGGTGGTAGCACACATCCTTAATCCTAGCACTCAGGACAGAAGCAAGCAGATCTCTGTGAGTTCCAGGCCAGCCTGGTCTACACAGCCAGGGCTAAGTAGTGAGATCCTATCTCAACAACAAAGCCCCACACAGCTTACACTACTGCAGTTGCTCCTGCACATGGTCTCCAACACACAACACACTTAGTCGGGTGCTTATTCTTCAGACATGTACTTCCTTTTAGCATCAATTTAAAAAAGCTCTCCTCAGCTAGGTGTGGTGGCACACACCTTTGATCCCAGTTCTCAGGAGGAAGAGGTAGGATCTCTGTGAGTTCCAGGACATCTGCCCGTCAAGAAAGATTACTACCCAGTAGGTAAAGGTAAGATTCCTCAGACTCCACATAGTGGAGAACTGACAAATGGCCCTGATCCACACACAAACACAAAATAAAAATGCCTTCAAAAGTTATCAGTGGGGGCTGGAGAGCACTGCCAGGTTAAGAGCACTGGCCGCTCTTGTAGGGGTCCTGAGTTCAAGCACCAGCACATGGCAGCTCACAACCATCTGTAATGAGATCTGGTGTCCTCTTCGAGTGTGCAGACAGAACACTGTATACATAATAAAATCTTTAAAAAAAAAAACAAACTTTATCAGTCACTAAAGTACCAGACCCTGGCGACAGGACTAAAGCAGAAAGCTAGGAGAGAAAAGCTAGGCAGCCCAGGGCATGTGTGCTTAAATTTCTAAGCAATGCCAAGCATATATTAAAATTAACTCCACTCCACTCCCCAGAGTGTTTTCAGAGCCTGTCCTGGAACTAGCTCTTGTAGACCAGGCTGGCCTCGAACTCAAGAGATCCACCTGCCTCTGCCTCCCGAGTGCTGGGATTAAAGGCTTGTGCCAATGCCGCTGGGATTTAAAATTAACTTTAAAAAATGCCATGAGGCAGGGGCCGGCAGATCCCCCTCCCCCCCTCCCCCGTTGAGTTCCAGTCCAGGGAAGGCTACTTAATGAGATCCTGTCTCAACAACGACAACAAAAATCTTAGACGTTCAAGACTGGCCAGGAGAGGGGGCGGAGCGGTTAAAACACTTACTGCTTTCAGACCTGAGTTAGGGTTCTCAACCTACCCTAACAACCTCGTCTAACTCCAGGTACAGGAAGTTCGACTCCCTCTTTTGGCCTCCAGGAGCACCTGCTAACTCATTCACACGCACACAAATTAAAAGTTCAAGGACAGCCGTGGCTTCACGAGAACCTCACTGTTTTTAGGCAGTACAGCTCTATAAACGTTTCTTATGCTATTTAAGGAATAAATGTGAAGCCGGGCCTAATGGCGCAAGTCTTTAATCCCAGAGCTCTGGAGGCAGATGCAAGTGGATCTCAGTGAGTTCGAGGCTGACCTGGTCTTCATAATGAATTCCAGGACTCTGTAGAGAGATCTTGTCTCGAAAAACGAGATGTGATACACCAAATGTTCCAGGAACGGGTTGGGGTGCTACTTGGAGCGGACATCCTCAAATGCAACAGGCCTCGGTTCCATCAGGGGCAGAAAATGAAAGAAGTGAACCCAGGAAGTGGCTGCCCCAAACAAGTTCCAATTAGGTCCAGGGAAGCTAAGCTGCAACCGGGCTGGACCGGCTCACACGCGGAAAGCGACCCGGATGAAGAATCGAGCTCCTGTAGGTCGCCACGCCGGCCAGGAGAGCGGCAGAGCCACATGGGAGGGAGGTGACTGCAAACTCGGTACGTCTGCCCACAGGAAGCCTGGGTCGTCCTGCCGCGACCCGAAGTCCAGCGTGAAGCCGCCCTCTGCCTCGATCCCGCCACCATTCGCAGGCCGGCCTCGGAGTGCAGCCCTGACACCGCTCCCGGAAGCCGACACACTAACGGCTGACCCGCCCCTGGCGCATGCGCACGGGACCCCAACGGCTGCCAGCTCGAGGTGGGTGCCTGATCCCCCAGGCGCCTCGCGCCGGCTCCTCCCGCTGAACCGCGGCGTCCGCTTCAGCAAACCCACAGCCCCGCACTGCGGCCCGAGCTCGGAACCCACCACTTACCTGCCGCCCGGCTCGCCTCCGCGAGCTGCGAGGAGAGCCGCCCGTCGACTTGTACGTCGCGCCCCTGGACGCAAGCTGGAACGTTTCCTGTCTGCAGCCCGACTCAAGTGCGCTCAATGGGCCGCTGGCTTATCACTCAACTGAGGAGGGAAATGACGATTGGATTATAAGGACTCTGTCGGCCGGCTATTAGTAGAAGGGACGAAAGGGCGTGCCCGAAAAAAACTCAGGTTCATTGGGCAATCCAGAAGTAGGCGTGTTCAGGTGGGGGCTGAGTTAATCTTAGGCTCCGCCCCGTCACGTGAGGTGAGTTGAGCCCTGAGTGGATACTGCCATATTTAGTACTGGCAACGGCCTGTTAATTGCCCATGCTTGTGCCCCACCCTTTCAAAGTGTAGTTTCCTGGCTGTCGTAGAATTTCTGACTTTGGTTCATCGGTTGGTTGTTTATTTTCCAGACAGGATTTCTCTGTATAATCTTAGCTGCCCTGGAACTCGCGCTGTAGATTAGGCTGGCTTTGAACTCACAGATTCACCTGCCTCTGCCTTCTGAATATTTGGATTAAAGGTGTACGTCACCACCACCTGGTCCCAATTTTTTTTTAACCTTTAAAAAAATCAAAAACAAAAACCAAACTTTTACTCCTATGTTGTACACAATGGGCTCAGTTGATCTCCTGCTTCATCTTCCCTAGTAAAAGAATCCCCCCCCCAAAAAAAGTGGAGGTTCTAAACTGAGCTCATAGCTCCAGGAAGCCAGCTATTTGGGGATTACAGAAAGAGACAACAGACCCTATGAAAGATCTGCAGCTCCGCTGCCCAAAGGAATCCAACTCGGGCCACTGGATGCAACAAGCAAGAGGCACTTTATTGGATTAGTACACAGGCCTGCGGATGGACAGACGGCAGCAGCCTCAGCAGAAGCTCTGGCTATCTGCCCATACCGGGCATTGTTACAAACAGCTTTTATAGGCAAAAACCACAAAATTAATAATACAATGCTGATTGGTCCAAATCATTAGACCAGGGTTACAGACAGGGCCAAA